>JAGDQP010008930.1:0-24473 GCA_022664845.1 Lepisma saccharinum | reverse complement strand
ACTTCCGAAACTGTTACATTTTAATTTATTTTTTGTTATTAAATAATGAGCCTTGTCAGAATGCTTTGCTTAATTCAAGTTGAATACAAGGCCATAGTGTCGTAATATCCAAAGGTTCTTCTATACAACTACACTATCTCGTTATGTAGAAACAAAATCAAGAATAAAGAGAATTTTCCACGCTAATTGTAGAGACGACTCAATTCACATTAACTATTAATAATAGCAGGAAAAGCTGTGAAACACTCATCACAGTACTAGTATATGAGGACTCAGAGAGAGAGTTTTATTGAAATCACATTAGGGATCATATTTCGAACGTTATCTTGCTCGGTTTGTTCTTCTGTTCACACCATTTTATCTTTTGTCAGTTTGGAAACAAAAGTACGTTCTCATGTATAGTAATAATACGATATTTACTCAACGACTCGATTTTCCACGAGTTCAAATATTCATTTTAATATATACAATATTGATCGCTTTCACACCAGGATGCATGAACCAAACCCACCACCACTCAGATGAACAAAATGTATTGATTTTCGTAGCAAGAGAAGCTAAGCTGATGCAAGTCCAGCAGTACGTTGGTACGTCGCCTATTGCCGTACAATACACAGAATGGATTATCAATGTAATGAGGTGATTATATCCAGTGTTCGATTTGTAGCGGGGGGATGGTTGGGATTATCCCCCTCTCTGCAAAAATCTTCTCTGGCACTGTTTACAGTTATACACCTCTAACCTGGAATATGGACAATTCCAAAATACCGTAAAATACATATCTCACTTATTCTCCCCCCTGTCTGGAAATTGCACAAATCGAACCCTGGTTATATCACTGTTCTATAATACAGAAAATTAAGAACCAATGTTGACTGATTTAAATCGGATTATTTTATATATATCCCATCATTTAAATTAAAATTAAGTTTATTTAAAATAGAAATGAAGTGCAGTACTATATCTCTAAGCATTCTGTGGTTCGAATCGTATGTAATCTCGATATTCACCGTCTAGTCCTCATGTGACGTTAGGCTCTGAGTGACGTAAATCCAAAGTAATGGACCAATCATTTTAAAACTGTCTAATTGGTTCACTTAATACTACGAGAAATTTTTAGAAGAGAAGCAGAAACCAAATTCACATTATACGTTGACTTTTTTCTTCTTCTTCTTCACAGTAGCACTTCTTCTTGCTATTCTGTGGTAGTAATGTTTTTTTCATCAACAATATCGAAGGCTTATTGGCGTGTAAGCACAGTATACACAATTTTGATGTATCAAGTTGTTCAGAACTTTTTTTTTTTATGTGGAACTTGCAGCAAGTATACAGGAAAACCCGAAAAACGATAAATCACTTTATTAGATATCCTGAAAGAAAAAAAAAAGCACAAACATACATCTTAAAGCAATGAAAACCTTAATTCGGAGGAGTTTTTGAGAGTTACTTAGATACCAGATTTCAAAGCAGTCATCACGCGTTGAAATATTTCTCCACTGCGTCTTTATATGGATTCATTACAGATAATATTTCACTGTGATTAATTGAGATTTCATTATTAACGGCACAAAACTTCTCTTCGTACAGACGTCTATGCAATGGTGTCAACTCTATATCCAAAAGTGAAGGCGGTTTCTTGAAAAACACTAACGTTCGTCCATATTTTAAGGCAGATCCAAATCCCATTAGCATCAGTCGCGTGAACGCCTCCTCTACATGACTAGTATCACGCTTCCCATAATAGAAGTAATGTCGTCGTATATATCTAGTCGTTACCAATGGACCTGGACACATAAGGATCCCCCATTCAGCTTTTGAAGGTGGCCACACATTGCTTGACCCTGCAACAAATGAAATTTCTACTCACTTTCGGATGATAGCACACTATCAGATGATTGCTCCTACTACTACACTGGGAAATTAATTAACAATATTTTGTTTTATGACTTGGATCAAATGTAATGTCAGAATTCACTACTAAAACTTAGTAGTTACATATAAAGTTAAATGGTCTAGTACTTAACTGAGGAGAGGGAGTTACTTTAAGAAGGGGCGGGGGGATGGATACATGGAATACTCCCTCACTTATCCCGTCATTCTACATATACAGTTCTTCTAATAAATAAAAGTTTATCGAAACACTAAAGTAGAAATCCCAATCGACATATTAACTGCAGAGGAAGGGGGGGGTTACTAAATTCCCAGTTTGGAGTAAGGATATAGATGGTATGATTTGGGACTAGTTTCGAGGTGAGCGAATATATTTATACCGTTCAGATTATTCCAATTTCTTTGTAGAAAAATAAAATAAAAGACGTAGGGTTGATATCTGCCCATATGTTGACTCACTCTAAAAAATAATGCCGAAACAAGATATCAGAATTTAAAACTTACAGCGTTTTAGGATATGAAAAGTCATAAGTTTTCCCTTTTCTGGTTGAAAAATTTCGAAGTAACGCCTATGGTCTGATCATACAACCTTTTTAAACTCTAAGAAACGTATCAATCATTATTTTCTAGAGTTCAATAGCGTAAGAGTAACGTTTGAAACTTTAAATATAATTTGCTTTGGTCTCAAAAGATGTTTTTAAAAAGGTTTAAAGCGTTATGTTATGGGTAAATTCCTTGGTTGCATCATAGCTTGCAGCAAGTAAGTCATGCCTACTAATAATGTATGCCTATTAAGCGTTTATTTCCGCCAACGTACATCACATACATATGACAAAATGGAATATACAATATTTGCAGTACTTTCACATGTTCATCTGGCTTTCGCTGAATTTATCCCCCACAGTTTTTTACATGTCTAGATAACAATAAGATGTTCTAGAGCAAATCTTGATAAGAGAGAGATCGAAAACTGGTTTCCAAAGCTATTAATAATGAAACTTTTTTTGTTTTGTTTACTAAGCAGCTCCACAATTTAACAACAGTAGCAATTACGCACCATTTTGAGTCAAATTAGAATTTTAGGAACAAATATTAGTAACGAGCTGGATTTAGACATAAATTTAGGCCCAAAACAATCACTCGATGAGATTGGAGTCTTATTTTTTTTTAAGTACTAAACACAAGCAACACTGGATTTTGGTACAAATGTTCCTTGGGCTTTCTTAATAAATATAAATGTCCTGACCGATTCGATATAGTACAAACTCCATCGATCTGACAAACATTTGGCCGCCATATTGGCAAATGGCGCCCAAATTAATACTTTTTCGTCAAATTATAATATTCAGGAATAAAACTTATGTAGAAGCTGGATTTATGTAGAAATGTTCCTTAGATCTTCCTAATGAACATACTATGTTCTCATCGACCATGACACAAACTTAACAATTCCTTGTGTATATTTATTTATTTACTGAACATAGGTTAGTTGCCTAACTGCGGTGCTCAACATACATATTAGTTTTGTATTGAGAATTATTACGCATATCTTCCAAGGCCGTGGATTATCCCACTGAATAATACGTGATTTGATTACCGCTACACACACTGATTCAACGTTGAATGTTTGGATATTTACAAGAAATATTCCAGACCTATTACGTTGAGTATTCCTTCGCTTTATTCTGTCCAGAACCCACCGGAAATAATCTAAACATTTCTCAAATCTATATCAACGAAGACACGGTAAGAACAACATCAAAATGTTTGAAAATGTGACAACACGATTCCTGACGGTAACAGTTTTGCTTTCTCTTAAATACACTGCGGATTACACAACTCAATCATTTCAAACTAACTTCACTGTACTATGTACGTGATCTGCATCTAGGATGAAAAATATTTCTTAATATCATCCTTGTACGGATTCATTTCTAACAGTACATCCATTTGTGCATTCGTAATCTCATTATTTTTGGCATGAAACTTCTCTTCATACAACGCTCTTTCACGTGGCCTTAATTCCTGTCCAACACTTCCTAAGATTGGTGCAGGCTTCTTAAAGAACACTAACGTTCGTCCGTACTTCACAGCTGAACCAAATCCTAGAAGCATCAACTTCTTGAAAGCAGTCTCTATAGCAACACCATCCCTCCTCACGTAGAAGGTACAGTGACGTCTTGCGTATCTAGCAGTTACCAACGGACCAGGACACAGGAGAATTGTCCACTCAGGCCACAGTTTGCTTGATCCTGCAATAAATGAAAGCTCTACTTCACTCACAAGTAAACAGAAGCTATGTTCAGAACAGAGTCTATCACGGCAACGCAGTAAATATTTTCTAATCTAATATTTTTGAATGCTCAGCAGCAGATATCTAATGCTCATGATGTCTGCTGCTAACATAGAAATTAGGTGCATGCCGTGCATTTATCTTTATACTTAGACCAGTAATTTTGGTTCCCGTCATTATTTTTAAAATGTCAAGCCTTTCCATCCCCGTGACAACTTGGACCTTAAGGACATCGAAAGTGTTAGTGTTGAACTCAGCGACCTCCAAAACTATGAATTCGACACTTATATCGGTCGTCTTCGATTATTTTTAAAATGTCACCCCTTTCCACCCCCCAAACCCCTAGGGTGGGAGATGAACTTAAGCTTGTAAAGTATTGAAACTATCACTATTCATCTCAGCGACCCGGAAAAGTATGGAATGAACACTAATATTAGCAGTTTTCAATTATTAATAGAATGTCACCCCATTCCCCATGTATTTCTTATGGGGACCTTGCACCCCCATAGCTCAGCCCAGTGGTGACCTAGGAATGATATTGTATGTTTGCTATAATCTACAGACCATATGTAATTAAATGAGTCATTGACCTTGTCCATCCTATGTATGGTTCATAAGAAATAAGCGTCCCTTTACTCATTTCTATATATAGATACCGCCAATGCTTAGAACGTTGGATATAACACCATAATTGATTTTGATATAAAAATAGTTTCTCTATAAATATAGCAACACGGTAACGTTTGAGATGTTCTCAGACTTTACAAAGTCAATCCAAAAGATATATCTAATATGCAATCAGCGTCGAATGAATGGACAGATTTTAATAGTTTTCTTACTATTTAAATCGACACATCCACGCAGGAGTTATTGGCAAAATAAATCTTTATTTATCAAGAGAATTTGCGCAGATCCAAAAACACTAATTTTTAACAAACGAAAGAAAAAAAAGACTGAAACTTGGGAACACCAGGTTAGAAACAACTGATTGTGGATTACCTGGAGCCAAAGTTGCCCAAAGGCCATTAAAAAATTCTAATTCAAAAAAGGATGCTTGGAAAATCATCCTTACTTTATTTTCCTTCATGTTATTGTTACTTCAGGTGACATATTCCTGACATTATACTGCTTGTACAGAAAATCCGCCTCAGACAGTAAGTTGTAGTAGGAAGTTGACAATTGAGTAGCTACACTGCAGAACGTAGTTATGTTCAAAAATTAGAAGAAGAAAAATATGAGATATTGGAATCCTTGAGAACTTTATTATTTACCATTTACATCTTAAAAAAAAAAATTCATCCACAGATAAAAAGACTGCAAAAGTCTTCTCATTTTTCATTTCCTGCAAAAGTGTCAGCGAGGACATGATACGTTTTGCAATTGGGCTACTCAATTACCCTCTCCTAGTATACACTGAAAAAAAAATCCAATTTGTAACAGAATATTTAACGGATATCTGAAAATTATCTATTGTAACTATAATCTTCTACAACAGAAATTTAATTCTGGAATACTGAGAAAATTCCTTTATATAGGTTTTGAGTTCTTAAGTTACCACACCATACGAAGCAGGCCAATGTTGTCTCACGTCCCGACGAGCACTACAGAATATTCTCCACTTGTATAATTCAGTTCGTTTACTTTTTATTGTGTGTCCTTCCCGTCATATATATATATATATATATATATGTTATCGCTGAGTATCAGTGGCCTTAGTGTACTCACTAAACAGCAACAAAATGTCATAAACATGTCTGCAACATCAATCACATAGTAGTAAAATGTTACAGGAAAAGCAAATAACGCCATCTTTGTCATTAAGACCATACAGTCATTTTTTTTTTTTTTTTTTTTTTTTTTTTTTAATTTAGAATGTTTGGAAATACACTCCACAATTTTCGTACTAAATCAATGTATTTTGGTTACACTTGTCAGAAGGTTCTCGCGTACATGAAGAACTTACTAGCTGTACTAATTACTGAAGATTCCATGTTTCTCAAGCGATAAGTTACTTGTTTTAAACTTCGCTATCTTCCAGGAAACTGTAAACTCCCACCATTCAAAAGCTATACAACAATATTATTCATGGGACACAAACCAGTGCTTCCTGAAGGAAGTACCCAAGACAATGAAACGTTGGTCACTGTTGATACGGATGGGTTCTTTAAAATGATAACAATATATTCACTGGGAACTATATTTATTTATAAAAATTTACAATTCTGGGAAACCATTATTTTCTACAATTTAAAAAGTTGCTAATGACGTATAGAACAGTACTGAGCTCTTAAAAGCAAACATCAAAAACAATTATATATATATTTTTTAAATAGTGAAAAACCAGTAGTTGTTTTAATACGCCACTCACATATTTTCAAGTAATACTGATATTTATATAAATGTAATTGATTTACGTACAATTTTTGAAATCATGTCAATGATATATTAGGATCTGAACAGAAAAAACAGGCCCTGAAGTAACATACGATTAAACATCCTCTCATACTGCTCGTTCATAGCGAGAGAGAGAGAGAGAAAATGAACTATCAACTGTGTAAGCCCTGACCATAGCGTTGTAAAGAACGTAAAATTACTTGCGGGTGTATTTACCTTCTCTTGGTGATACCTTACAAGTATTGAGAATTGAAGCTTCCATGATGTGAATATAGTTGTTCTAGGTTGGTCAACCAGGTAAAAACACGGTCCCCAACATTTAACATGCATGAAAGTTAAATTTTGTTTAAATGCAACGAATTTCGAATAATTGACGTAAATTCTACTCTAACTATTAGCCCTGTACATGGATACCATCGTTTTTAAACAAACAAAATCTCTCGACAGCCAGTCAATTGATTTGTTTACTCCATGAGATTCTCTTGACTGTGGCAATTCCAGGTGGAAAGAAATACTGAGTGCTTTCCCTTTTTACGATACATGTATTTACAAATAAAAACGAAATAATAATACTAATAATAACGCTGACATCGTAAGAATCTAGTACCTATAGGGTTCTATAAACAGAATAGCAAGCACTTCAATAATTTTAGGAAAAAACATTCTACATTCTACATTATGACATCGCAGAAGTTAGTTTTCATTTTCCAATCTAAAAAAATCCTGCCAATTTATTTCATAAATCGCCATTATCATTATCTCGTTGCGAGCTCAAATTTTACGCCAGGGTGTACTAACGCCTTACAAGTGATGTTTTGAGAAAATCACAATCGATGAAAAACAAACATGGCTGTTCACAACAACTGCTTCTACGAATCCAGAGAACATATACGTGCCATGTCATGACCTACAATTCTGTTTGTTTTTTTCATGATTGTGATTTTTGTTTCACATCATCACTTTTTAACGTCCATCGACGAAATACTAAAACTACTTTGATTTATTTATAAAAGTCGGAAAGTGTTGAGTAGTGTGTTATAGCAGCACATACAGTGTGTCCCTAAAATAACGGGACAAGAAGAAAGTCTCTTTGAAGAAATTTCGAAATCTGTTTACTTTCGGAAGCGCTCAAAGTTAAGTCTGCATCGTCAAAATTGACGTCATAGCTCTACACAACGACGTAAGCGGTGTCGGCGTAGCAAATCACAAGTAGTACCCAACCTTACTTACTCTATGCCTCATGGAACTCGCAAGTTCATCGCCGCACTAACAAACGTTCGCCATATGATTCTATCCTGGGCAAGCTCAAGTCAGTTTTCAATACGAACACCTATTTCACGAAGATCCCTTATAATATTATCCTCCCTACGTCGTATCGGTCTTCCCAACGGTCTCTTTTCCTCCGAGCTACATGGCCTGCTCACCTTAGTCGTCGGCAATTTCATTATTCTTACAACATCGGGTGAGTCAAAGTCTGTGAAGTTCTTCATTATGCAGTCTCCTCCAGCGACCCGTATTATCTTTCTCACGACCTTATTTTCAAACACTCGTCAATTATGTTCACCCGCTTGGGTCGTACTCCAACTTTCGCAACCGTAAAGTATTACCGACAGAATAACTGTTCTGTATATTTTCAATTCCAAGTAGTATCCAATACCCCGATGTATGTTATGACTGGCGAATGCAGCTTAGATGGGGTTACTATGCTTGCCCTATTAAACCATGTAATTCCTTCACAATAAAATACCCACGCTGCAAAACCTGTCTATGCAGTACTCCCTCAACTGAAAACATTTCTTCACTACTTCGATTGTGATTTGTTCGGGCGACATCACTTATGTCATTGTGTCGAGAGATGACGTCATTTGTGATGATGTAAGCTCCTGTAGCTCCGAAACTACGCACAATTTTAAATTTCTTCATAAGGGAAACTTTTTCTTGTTTTGATGTAATAATCACATTCAGACGTTGGCACCATTATATCAGGGATACCCTGTATAAGAAAGCAGACACTTCTCGAATTTCAACTCGCAATATACTGTAAAACAAACTACTGCTTGATGAACACAAAACAAAGAAAGCAGCCTTTATAAACAGCACAGGAAATGATTCAACACCAACAAATACGTGGTTGGTCTATAAAACGTGTATTACATTTTAGTCGAAAATGGAATGTACACTCGGATTCAAAGAAAATTGTTGATATTATTATTATTATTTTATGAGCGCACAACTTGGTCGATGGTGATTACATCGAACCAATATGTGTCAAGCCGCAATATTTACTGAAATCCGCACAGAATACTGGTAAAAGTACAGATTGTAACTCATATGTCGCCATGGTAACCAACGGAAACATACTTGTAAATTAACAAAAAAAAAAAAAACATAAAACAAATGGAAAACAGTCTCTCCAAGTTTTAGTGAGCTGGACATGCATCAGGTAGCCAGGTTATTTCGCGCAAAAGAAAACCACCACTGCATAGATAACACTAAAATCAATCTCACTCCAGTTTGGACCATTAAAAAAACAAACTATATTAGTAAATATAACGTACAATTTGCCTAAAGATCTCACATGCAGACAATAATCCGAAGAGAGGTTCCTGCTCAAAAATATGCCTCTATTTCACTCAAGGTACCCTGCTCAATAATATCCCTCCATTTCACTTTCCAAGTGGTGTTTAGTCTCTACATACGAGAATTCGTTATTCACTTCTTCTCCGGCATACCTGAAAGCAAAGTATTTCTGAATTTCGTTTCTATAAGGATTCACTTCTAACAGTAAGTTATGCTGAATTGCGGTGATGCCGTTATTTATCGCACAAAACTTTTCTTCATATTGTCTCCTTTCATCGGCATGTAATGTCACTCCACTTTGATCCAGAAGTGACAACGGTTTCTTAAAAAACACTAATGTCCGCGCATACTTCACTGTACTACCAAATCCAAGGGTTTCTAATCTGTTGAATGCGTATTCCACATGATAGTTATCTCGTCTTATGGACGGGGCACAAAAGCGTCTGGCGTATCGTGCTGTTACCATCGTCCCTGGGCACAGAAGTATTGACCATTCAGCTTTCGTTGCCTTCGACAAATTTCCTGACCCTGCAACAGACAATATCTCTGCTTTCATATCCCAACAGCACGGACACAAATAATAGTTTCAACACATGTTAACGTCAAACCTTGCCAAAGGCCAGTTCTCATACAGAAACTTAAGCAAAAGCTACCTAATGGTGTTACTTTCTCACTGACAGAAATAGTGAATTTTAAGAAACGAAACTAAACAGTAGACTGCCATCCCATATTTTAAACCCAGCGTTATTTTCATCATAGATATTGTTCCCGGATTACTTTTTTTAAAAAAATAGAACAAGAACGTGTCCTACAAATAACATTCATCAGAAGAATTTTGGTCTTTCACACAGAAAATACTTTTATATTAGTTTTTTTTTCTCTCTCTCTCTCCTCACATGGACCGATTTGAAGTTTACTTAACAGTGAATGTAAATGGGTGTAATTAATAATAGTAACACAACTATTTGTGTGAAATAAATTCGAAGTCAGAACTTATGAAATATACTATATTATTCCTGCCAAGAATTAACACACACACACACAAAAAAAAGGGACAAAGTTCGAAAGTTCGGAACACAGTTGGGACTATTACTGCTTTCTTGGAATAGGGAGAGGCTATCTTAACACAGGTACGTTGAAAATACCTGAATTCCGGAACGGAAGCTTACTCAACTAATGGCAAAGAAAAATAGAACTTAACTCATCTTAATTAGCAACTACGGCAGTGACTATTTTGTGTATTTTAAAATAAATATTACAATTTTCCACATCGACTTGAAAAATCAGAAGTAATGGAACTTTCAAGTCCCGCATGAAAATGCAATTCACTCATCCTTTGTACGGAACAAACACTATCCACGCACGGTGTCGTATTTTCAAACGCGAAGGCTCTTCCAGAAACTATGACGCACCGAAGGACGTTTTCCTTAGTAAGCGCTAGTTAAGATTTAGGATTGTCAGCTTCACAATCAGGCAGCTACTTGCCTCAGGATTCAAAACAAACTTAAAAAAAAAAAAAAAAAGACCCATTAAACTGAGCATGACAACTTGGGCTGACTCGCTAAACTCATTAATTTGACAGAGAGTTACAGATCTCTCTACCTCATCAGAGAAAGAACAAAGTAAAAAAAAAAAGCACCCTTTGGATAACAGGCAGAAATGTGAAATCAGAGAATAACCCTTGTGTTTCTAATAATTTCTACGATATCTTAACGCAAGATTCAGACAGAATAAATATATCATTGTCTACTTGTGTATCATTAGAATGTTTTTAAGTGCAGATAATCAAGATTTTTTTTCCCTTTACAATGGGCACAAATCTTACCTTATTGTTTTATTAGCTTTAGTCTGTAATGTAGTGTGGTCATGGGTACCCCATGATGCCTAGCGCAAGCTCTGATCGATGGAAAGGCCCCATTTTTCATATCCTCTACTGCTTGCTCAAGGGCTTCTGGGGAATATTGCTTGAGATACTTGCTTCCACTAGTAATTGATCCAAAATCTCCTCGTCCAAACAGACCTTCACAACCCAAGATAAATGGAAAAAGGAAATTAATCACTCTTGCTAGTTATAGTATCTGGGTAAATACATTGAGAGGCTCTCAACGCTATCTGGTTTACTCATCGCATGCTTCATGCCTACATTACAGCATGGAATTTTTTTTTTATTTGTCACTAAGAGTAAAGATCATTCCAATAGGACACCAAATTGATAGCAGATTTGGATTTTTATATTTTAAAGAGTATGTAGGATTCTTAAGTGTCCGATTTCACAATATTCATACGTAACAAATAAAGAACAACATTCCGGCAAAGAAAAGCTTCCAACTAAACGAGCCTAATGGTTCTACACAGGTACCGTGTTTGCTTTCCAGAGGAGACAGACATGCATTTCGGTAATGGCATCTAACTGAAGTTGTTCATTCGGTAATACACACTCAAAGAGGATCCTTTAACTAGAAAGGCACTTATCTACGCTATGTACAAGAGTGAAAACTGATATTGCAAATAATGCATATGAGGAATAGTATAAAACAAGATTTGAAATGGTGATAAGTGCTTTTGTACGTAGATAAAGCAAAGTTTAACTACTTGCTTCAGTATCATACATCTGTTTTCTTTTCACTACCTTGCACTTTCCCTTGAATGTAATCAACAATTCTACAATTAAACAATTCCCTACTTCTCTGGCATCCAATTTACTGTTGGCTTAAACAAGATCGTCCGTCGCCTCTACTATGAAAAGCCGGATGTGACGTCAAAGACTTTAGTGGTCTGTATACGGGCCGATGTTATCATAATGGTGCTATCGAAAGAAGCATACATCCAAGATCGAAGAACCGCTCCTTGGTGCACTAGTACTAACATAGTGATTCTTACACACTGCTTATTACAATTTGGTCCTATAGCAACTTGAAACGATAGTATATTATACGGATGCAGAACCAAATTTCTTGTCTGAGCCCTACAGAGGTGCTCTACATTATATTAAACACAGACCCTGAAGAATAGTTCAATTCACTTCCTTGCGACCCACATGTGGTCAGCGAGAGATTTCTTACATCACGCTACTATTTCAATAGCATACGGGAGGTACTATTAATTTCTCTCTCTTATCAGTCTTCACTGTGAGCCTCCCTTGTAACTGCTTCACGCTTCCCCCACTATTCCCGATTGTTTTGATAATTCTGGACCATGTTATAGTCTCCAAAAGGAAGCATGACCAGTGACTATTGAACGATATAATATGAAGTAATACTCTGTACTTTTCAATTCATTTCTGGGCCGCGGTGACTTAACGGTCAGAGCGCTCACCTCTGGCGCTTCGGTTCGTCGGTTCAACCCCTGCTCGTGCCATGTGGGCTGTGGTGGATAAACACCGTGTGCGTGGGTTTTCTCGGGACTCTCCCGTTTCCTCCCATTTTCTTCATTGCACCAATCATCCCATCATCATCCATCCGGCTTGACCCAAAGTTGCTCAAAGGCCTTAAAAATTAAATTAAAATTCAATTCATTTCTAGCTGGGACATTTAACTGGCCAGCTTTATGCTGTCTAAATCTGCGCTAAGAAAATCTTGTATTCATCGAGTTCCATATCAACTACCTTGCCAGTTTCCCGAACTTGTAGTGTTTTCTGTCTTTCCATAATTTATAAAAATCGAAAAGAGGCTTAGAGCAGAGACTTAATGAATTTCTGTTGGGTGATTATTTTGTGCACACAAAACGCATCTCTACAGCAAGAACAAGCATAAACAGAAAAGAAAAATGCACTAGGACAGAAATTATTATGACTGATGTCCTACTTCTGAAACCCTGGCGCTACATTTCCGACCCTGTCAATTCAACGGTTCAATTTTTCTTTCTAACACAAACAGTCGGCAACTGCATGTTAGAATTTACCTTGAAACAACAATCGGTGAAACGCAATATCGCTATACAAACCGATAATGATGATAAACTAAATCACAAACTTTAGCGACGCGCTTAGGTGGAACTCAGAAAGAAACCTGGTGGACTAAGATCATGGAAAATATCCAAGGTTCGATTTGTATACGTTCCAGGGAGTGCAGAATTTTCCAAACACGCTGAATAGTGTTTTTTACGCCCGTTCATATCCCCGGATTAATAGAAGTTTCGAGGCAAGGAAGATTTTTTACAGGTAGGGGGCCCACCCTCTTACAAATCAAACACTGAAAATCTAACCCATTGTGGACTAAAGGCAATTTATCTAACGCATTAAATAAAATTTGCTTCACTCGTGTAAATTTATTTTTATTTTACAAAATCTGGTACATGTTGATAGTGATACAGAAAACAGTTCTTAATGTAACACAATGCAGAAGCCCAAGGTGCCTAAAGGTTGTCTACAAGCTTAACAATGACAAGCTTTTTAATTTTGATGATATTCAATCATCTTGGATTCAGGTTATATTTCGTTTTGCTACTTCAGCCTCCTAATCACATATTCTTTCTTGGTCCTCGTAATGTGTCCTCCTTTTGGCCCTAAATCGTCTCAATCTTCTTACATTCAAAAGTCGCATTGCAAATTGGGACTGCAAATAATTAAAAGAACTATGCATATGAAAATTATCAGATGAAATAACATGCAATTCACGTTATTTGAATACGAGGGCGGGGTGAAAAGTTCTCGGACTGACCCAGAGATGGCACTCCAATCAGCAAAATTTTATTGTTGTTGCCTGGGGGCGCTTTTCAGTTGTTCGTATAACAAGTGTCAACTTGTCTCTCAAGTAGTTTGTGTGCAGGAATTGTTGCAGTGAGACGTCGTGAGTGTTAGTTGTGAAAATGGATAAACTTGAATATCGTGCGGTAATCAAATTCTTCGTTTTGGATGGCTTAACCCCTACGGAAATTCATCCGAAGTTGAAAAAAGTTTACGGGGACTCTGCTCCTTCCATGTCAACCGTTAAAAAGTGGGCAGCTGAATTTAAACGTGGTCGCACATCCCTCAAAGATGACCCACGTGAAGGAAGGCCGAAAACCGCAACCACACCGGAAACAATCGAAAAAGTGCATGATATCGTGTTGGACGACAGGCGAGTGAAGGTGCGTGAGATTGCTGAGAGTGTGAGGATATCGGAGGAACGGGTGCGAAACATCTTGCACAAAGAACTAGGGATGCGAAAGCTCTGCGCAAGATGGGTGCCGCATTTGCTGACTGCCGACCAAAAGCAAATGCGAAAACGATTTTCGCAGCAATCTTTGGATCGATTCAAAAGGGATCCGGTCGATTTGTGACCATGGATGAGACATGGGTTCACCACTACACACCAGAAATGAAACAGCAGTCCAAGCAGTGGGTGGAAGCCGGTGGTGCAGCGCCGAAGAAAGCGAAGACGATCGCATCTGCCGGAAAGGTCATGGCCAGTGTGTTTTGGGATGCGAAAGAGATCCTATTAATTGATTACCTTGCAAAAGGGAGAACAATTTTCAGGCGAATATTACTCCAACCTTCTTGACCAGCTGGATGCCAAAATTCGCGAGAAGAGGCCTGGCTTGAAGAAGAAGAAACTCATCTTTCACCAGAACAACGCACTTGTGCACAAGGGTGCATTGGCGATGGGAAAACTGCGGGATTTGGGGTACGATTTGCTCGGCCATCCCCCATATTCTCCTGATTTGGCACCATCGGACTTCTATCTGTTCCCAAACTTGAAGAAATGTCTGTCTGGGAAGCGCTTCACATCGAATGAAGAAGTTGAGAGGTTCGTGGACAACTATTTTCACAACCTTCCAGACTCACACTTCCGGAAAGGAATCCTGATGTTGGAGAAACGCTGGACCAAGTGTATTGAAGTTAAGGGAGATTATGTCGAAAAATAAAATCATTTTTGAACTGAAATTCGCAGTCTTTCATTGTCAGGCCGAGAACTTTTCACCCCGCCCTCGTGTTTCTCTAAGACTGTCTAGTACTGTACTTAGGCCTATATGAAAGAACTAACACTGCCTGCCGATATACACACTGAAATTATGTAACAACTGAAGGGCTTGAAAGGAAAGGGGTACAAGTGGCATTCCAGAAAATACAGTGTTTCAAAATGATTCACCGGAGTTCAAATGAGATGGAATCGTAGTTTTTGAGGGGAAAGTCGATTCCCGGAAAACGTTAAGATCTGAAAAGAATGTAATCCTATCCAGATGTATTTTCAAGATAACGAACTATAGTAGTTTATTTTGAATTGATAACTGTGTTACCACTTGGTTGAAGAGGCAAAAATGTCTAAGATGATTTATCCTCTGGCATAGATATTGCAACGATATAATAATTAATTCGTCAGTATGCGATAGAAGAAAAGGAGACACTTGTTGAAATAGAAAGCGTGTTATGATTATCAATAACAATGAAAGGATGAAAGGATTTTAAGAGAAATGTTCATTGATTTAATATACCCTAATGATTTTGAGAGGACTTCATGACTATGCCTTCGGGACTCAGACAGGGAGAAAATGGCGACGGAGCAGCAGAAGGCATAGTCGCATCCGTGCTCTACAAGTGGCCCACTACGTCATGCTAACTTTTCCTCTGAGGGTATATTAAAGATGTTGTTAGATGCCAACGTTACTCCCCTAACGTTATCATGGACATGCTGAAGCGAGTATGGCATGAATTCGATTCATCATCATATTCAGCCGTTTTCTATCCACTGCTGGATGAAGGCCTCCCCCTTTTATTTCCCTTTATATTGTTTGCGGTACTCAAGAATGACACAGGAGCACTTTCTCTCGCGCTCGGAATTTGCAAGGAGGCCGCCATCATCCATGCGCGACCACTGGCTTCCTACATAATGTGTAAATAAAACTTTCAAATCACTGTTACCTTGGTTCAGTTGATAAAGCGTTAGCTTGTTCAGTAGAAAACCCGGGTTCGAATCCTGGTGGGTTCACGATTTTTTTTTTTTTTTCAAAATACATTCTATATGCTCATATTGCACTTTTTCGTAAACAGGACGTGTTCGTTTGTCGCGCTCTACACATGCAATTTACAAATTCTGATCGCAAGACGCTACTCTTACAAGGGAGTAACAAACGAATGTGTCAAGAAATCACTCACACAAACTTCACAAATATAGAAAAATTTGAAATCCGATGCATCATCTTGAAACACCTACATGTATATAGTATTTACTATATGATGTAGTACAAAGATATATGAAGGTCTAATATATAGAACTATACACATCTCTATTGAAGTATTACACACATGTGAAAAGAATATGCATAAAGCGCTCAACCAGCACAAGCTATTTTTTTTATCTTCCCCCAACAGTGAAACAAATAGTCATACATATAGAGTGCAACCACATATCTAAAAAAAAATGAGCATTTTTGAGGTTTTAGTGCCACAGCATAGGTCGTAAACGCGCTAATTTGCATCTCTATATCGTACATGTCCACCATCGTGTGTGAACAACAGATTCGGCCTAGTTACTTATCAGTAAATAGTAATTTTCTCTTCTGCAAACTTGACATTTTTATATACGTGGATGTACACTATAGGTGAAGAAAAAAAGTTTTAAACGAAGCATTAATTTTGTCCCAGTTTAAAGTCTGAATGAGAATATACGAATGACTAAGCAACAACAAACATTATTATGCAGACAAAAAAACTAATGAACTATATTGATTGAATGCTTCATTTTACGTCCTTTGTTTACTTCATGCGTAAATATGCTCATTCTAACGACTGGGAAACGTAACTGCACTAAATCGCATTCTCTTAAATAAAAATCGCTGCAGATTACCAGTTAATCATGTTGTCTTAGCCCTTTGGATGCGTATTTATTTTTCAGACATGTTCCCTGAAGTCTGTACCCAATTTCGCACAAATATTCATTGAATTGATTTTTTTTCTTTTTTATTTAAGCGGGTGAGGTTCATCCTACGGCTGTTCTGGCAGCTAACTCTTGTCTGAAGAATACATTGAAAGAAAATAATACAAAGACAAAAATAAAGAAGGTAAAAAATCAATTGAGTATAGAAAGTAAATAATAATAATAATAATAATGACGAACATGTGTAAATTTTAAGCAACGGAATCAGTTGGAAAATAACAACAAAGTGAAAAAACATTGTGTAACATAGAAAGTGGACTATTTCGTTCCACTCCCCTGACACACCCGATTGTCAGTTCACACCAGAGAACGATTTCAAAACTAAAATTGTACATCGCACCCTAGCAGGAAGAAAATTTATTAATTTCAAATCACAGTCTCTTAAGGTAAAATTTTCATTTCCTAAAATCACACCCAACGGGTTAAAAAAGAATTTCTCGTCAAAGCAACAAATAAATTCATTCCATTTCTGAACATTAAGTCAAACACTGGGGTGCACTCAAGGGTGCATAGAAACCCTCTTCCCAACCTGCTAGCTGTGTAGTAAGAAATGTTTTATTGCGATATGCTGACAGCCTGTTTTTAACAGTAGTGGATATTTCGATAGTAGTAACGATTTGTTTCTGTACTTATTAATATTTAATTTATATTTATGGACTAAACTTATATTGCAGCTAAGGTCTAATACAGAGTGATCGGTAATAAGTAGGCTATGATACATAACGAGCCAGGTACTTTCAGCCTTGGTTGTGCTCTTTTTGTTTCGAAATTTTGATACAGAACAGCCTGAATCTTGCATATGAAACTAACAAACATTACATCATTCGGAATTTGTGATTCGAATGGATTCCGGTTTCTCTGAAACTTCAGGAGTCAGCTTCTGCAATTTAATGCCCGTTCAAGTTGTACGCGAAGTTGATTCAAGGTATATCGCAGCATTCGACAGGTTTGGGTACGAAAGCTTGTCCGAATGGCAACCCCGAGTTTCGATCCACGACCTTCAGGTTACGAGATAATGAGCTATCATTGAACCACAATGAAATACATTAAACTTTTCAAACGCATTTATACATTCTTAAGAACTCGCAATATTATGCCCATCCGGAAAGATCTATCCAGATTCAGTACTCTTTTACTTTTTTTTTTTTAAGCACGTAAGTAATGTTACATATTTTTAACTGATGCAAAGTAATACAAAATGATTTCATATCGTACTACAAAATATAGTGTCTGAATGTTGAAATATGCCTTGAACGATATCAACAATATATTGTAATAAACCATTCAACTATAAAAATAATGTGTATCACTACTGTCATTTTTTGTTCGACGAGAATGCCAAGTTTCTTCTACTAACTATCCATACAAAACTGCTTTTTTCGTATGCTTAGAACATCATTTATCTTTAGTACGCAAGAAAGCTGCTTTTATCGTCGATTAAGTTCAAATTTTGGGCGTTTTGTTCTTGTGGACGTGCCCATTAGTACATGTTCTTGGTGACAAAGCATTCGAAGAGGATTTTTACGAAAAGAGTTTGAGTAGTTTGCCTGCGAACAGTTATAGAAGCAGCGTGCACCCTGAGCCAGAAGAGCGCCACCAAGCTTCTTCGAGAATTATATTACACATCAAGTACCCTGGCTTTGAATTGTGTAAGCATCTGCGCTTTATGTACCTCGATTCTGATTCTCACCTTGTTCCGGAAATGAAAATACATTACATTATTTCTACTTTACATAAGCTGTGTATTATATAATCTCTGTTTTTGCCGTCAGCATTAATGTAATTGTAGCTTATAAGGTAGATTATTATGCGGAGCTAGGAACAGGCAAACATTCTTCCCATATAAATCATTGACAATTTCTGAGCCTTACGTCACACTGGCTTGGGAAGTATTTAGAGAAACATGCATATGGGAAGTACTAAGGCAGCATATGGAATGATCTGTGTGGCCATGGTGGTAGACCGCTCATCTCTGGTACTTAAGGTCGTCGGTTCGATCTCTGCTTATGCCATGTGGGCTTTATGGTGGACAAACACCGTGTCCGTGGGTTTTCTCGAGCTTCTTCATTCCACCAATTCTACCATCATCATCCACACAGCCTGAACCAAAAGCCGCCTAAATGCCTGATATAAAATTCAAGAATGAAATAATCTGTCCTTCGTTTCTTGCTTATAAAAGTAATCCATATCCTACCAAATATTTCACACTTACCCAAGGAAAATCTCCTTCACTTCCTATGCATGGATATTTCATGTAAACACGACGACAAAATGAAGTAAAGGCATCCTTATTACATCTAAAATCTACGTTGCCGCAACGCATCATTAAGGTATCTGCACACCTCCTAATTAAATGCGATATCGCCGGTGGAGAACCTCCTTCCAGTAACACTCTCTCCATTGCCGGAATCAACTGTGGCAATGGTATAAATTCGGTGTTGTCTTGGAGCCTCTGCCCATCGCCATATGCTGTAATGTGAAGCATTTGAAACAGTCTGATCAACTAACATATTTTCATGCTTTTAAAACGTGAGCAAACCCAACCACCAAAGTGTTACTAGGCAGTAGCACGGACTGGACAGTACATTTCATGCCACAACGATCCTTTGAACAGTTTGGTTAGGTGGAGACAGCTTAGGTATTCAGATTCACTAACTACAAAAATTTACCAATCACGATGTTTTGCACGAGTAGGCAGACCAACGAAAAGGGAGAAAGACTTCGAAATGTGTGTGTTGCGGCAGGAGTTTTGTGCCTATGATAGTTTCCTTTCTCTTCTTTTGAAGTTATTATAAGAGAGAAAAATCTCTACAACGTTAAAATGTGTGAAGTTCAATTGCATATACAACATATATATTTTGACTTACAAAACATGGTCAAACGAGATTCGAAATTGTGTATGTTAACACAGTTCCTTCTCATATGTGTACCTAAAACCGCTGCAATTCCATATTTAAAATAATAATCGTAAACTCTTTTCGTGGAGTAGCACAGTTTTAAAAGGAAACTTCGCTCAATGAAGTACAATAATCTTTGTTACAATAATAACAATAAAAAAAAAACTTGTACTTTGGCCACCAGAAAGGACTTCTTTAAACCGAAGGTAAAAAAAAAAAAAGAAACTGTGTGTTTTTTTACACGTTAAAAGTTCCTGGATGTGGAATAAAGCTATAATTACTACATAACTGTATTCAATACAGTAGAGTCTTTGTAGTCCGACACATATCGAACCGGAGCCTTGTCGGATTATTGAGATCCGTGTCGGACTACAGAGACTCTAAACTGTATTTTGAGCACTAGCCAGCAAAAATAATCTTCATCCAAACCATTGATACGTTTCGCATACTTACAGAAATAACTCAATCCACAAAATTATGATCTCTCTCTAATACAATGAATTTTGTCTGTCTTCGAACAATTACTGATCAGGCTTGCACTTAAGGTTTCCTAAGCATGCAGCTATCAACACAATTATCATTCTCTTGACAAGAACTTCTAACCGCAACCATCAATTTCAGAAGAAATAACGACATGAAGGGAAGAGAACACATTCCAAGCAGCGAACTTAACTGAACAAGACATTTATTCATAATATATTCGTTTTACAAATGTAGTTTACATGGATAGCTGGAAAAGAGAGCACATAACAGCCTTCTATTTATATTCACACCAACCACTGACATGTCTCGAATACGGAATAATATAGCGTTCGAACTACAACAGCAACTGAGCGAATTGCGTATTATTTATCACGCTTGAATTTACAGATAGTACAATTTCTACATACACCCATACACAAGGACTTGCTAACGAAGTAATACACATGATAACTTACATCCAATATGAAGTTGCTTACACGCCCGCCTCTTACACCAAAAGGAAACGATTAATCCATTTTTACCGAAATTCTGAATTAACCAAGTGTGAATGGAAGATCACCGGGTAAGAAGTGTTGCAAAATCAACACAAATTCATATTCTCCAAATGGCATTACGTCAAGTTAATGAACATAAATATTAAGTATCACATAATCAATGTAGTATTGCAAACGCTCTAATCTAAAGGCTTTCTAGATTCAAAAGGTCTGCCATTTATTTCCTTACTAAATCTCACCTCAGCAAGTACTTACGAAGAGAACATATTCAACCAATAAAATCTTTAAAATAATAAAAATCTTTCCCTAAATCCAAGAGTATTACACGAGCAGTGTTTGTGTAACAAAAAAATACGTTCCTTGGAAATATCACTCCTTGTTACCCTGTTCACAACGTTAAGGATTCCTTCGCTAAGTACTTTCATCTTCCTCCCGAAAGCTTCTTCAGGCGAATAACGCTTTGGTGTGTGGAAATATATGGATACGTGTATTTGAAAATGTAAATAAACAGGGACGTTCAAGTTCCAAAACATGGCGATGTTGTTCTACTCTGTCACACCTTATTTATATTTTGAGGCCGCGGAGACTCAATGGTTAGAGCGCTCACCTCTGGCGCTTGGGTTCATCGGTTCAACCCCTACTCGTGCCATGTGGGCTCTGCGGTGGACAAACACCGTGTGTGGGGGTTTTCTTGGGTTTCCCCCGTTTCCTCCAACTTTCTTCGTTCCATCAATCATCCCATCATCATCCATACAGCCTGAGCCAAAGTTACCCAAAGGCCTTAAAAAATTACATTTAAATTTTCAAATACACGTATCCATACAAGAAACACATTACAGCACAATAAATCGTCTTTCGCCTGATGAAGCATTCCGGAGAAGAGTAAAACAAAGATTAATATTTCCAAGTTACGTATCTCTGTTCGTAAAACATGTCACTATTCAGAACGTTTTATCGAAAAAGGCTCGATAATTTTCATGAAATCATGCTTCTTATAGTTTTCGCGCGCGAGAAAGCGTTTTAGCTAGGCCTCGACTTGGGGAAATTCGTTTAGAGGATTAAAATCGGATAAATTCAGCTCGGTGCACGTTCACTAATCAATATGTTCGTAACATTATACTCCTTACATATGGACAAATCCTACTATAGCAGTCAAACGTACTTGAAAGTCAATGAGGATCAAGAGTCCACGTGACATCACGCCACCACTCCAGTGATTCTCGTTCCGGTGAAAGCTCCAGTAACAGTTCCGATGCGTAATATAGGTTCATTTAAAACTTTTAAATTACCGCGGCCAAACTCGTAGTATGTTCCACGGTAGCGAGAAAAATATTTTGTTGCCGAATGTTCTTGCATTAATTTTGGTGATATTTGAGATACTTTATGCAAATTCAATAGGGGCCAAAAACCCAAAATTTTAGAAAAAAATAAATTTATGGGGAAAGACCCCCAATCATCCCCTTTTTGGATTTCGTTTGTAGGTTAATTGTAACAAAAAATACATACAAGTTTCCCGATGAAAATTTAATTTGATTCAGTTCAATATATATGTGATAGTATTGTCACAATAGATTTTTTTTTTCCGACACCTTGTAAATTGAAATAAAAACTGTGTCAAATTTATGTCATTGTAGTGTCTTGGAAAAACGTGAATTATGACGGTAAAAGCTGTGACCAAGGTATCAAAGCAACTGTACATTGTTGTCCGAAGTTCGTGCTATAATTTTGGTGAATTTGAGATACTTTATGCAAATTCACTAGGGGCCAGGAAGGGCAAAAGCCCCAAATTTTGGGAAAAATAATAAAATTATGGGGAAAGCCCCCCCCCCCCCCAATCCCCCTTACTGTTGTGTACGGAAGATCTCAAAGCAAGGCACAATGCAGAGTGTAACCTTGCATTCTCCGCACGTATACTTGAACTCCCGCCGTCTCTTGTCTTTGGAACATATCACACACCTTTTCAACGTACACACCTCACACTGAGCTGGGAAGAAGGAAAACTATTTGCTTTGTGTATTGAAGTTTGACTGCGTTGCTGAGTTATAAGAAGTTGGTATGATCACTAGGGCACGACTTTATATGTAAATCACCAGGATAAAATTGAGTTTTCTTAATACTGCACAAGATCTATTAATTGCTTTCAGCCTTCAAAACCAGCTTACTTCTCAATCATAAAACACCATTCTCTCGTCGGTAAATTAATAGTTTAACAGAAAAGCAAGGAAGTTCCCATCTTCCACAAGACATATTCACAAACTATATCACAACAACTGTTCATTGCTTCCGTTCTTGGGAGTCCTTCTTCAACCTCCATCTCACGAAGCGGATCTTCTGAGAAAGGCGTTTCGCAAATTTCGTCTGAAACCAACATGGAAATAAACCTCAGTAACAATAAATCACTTAAGCATGCCATAATTTACTGTATACGATTTGTAACAATCATAATTTGTCTTTTAGTTTTAAATGGAATTACTCCAACTCATAACATTTTAACAACAGTAACTGAAAACAGCTTTGAAGCAGTCAAAATCTGCACAGAAAATATTTGTATGTATTAGTATATTTCAGAATATCTGTACTAGAGCAGATTTGAATAATTTATTACTACGTACTAATGACAAGGATTTTTTTCGGTTTATATTATAAACAGTGTATCAGAAAGATTTTACCACTATAATCTTTTAGTACTCCCGAAGACGAAATCAAGCACTTTTGAAAATCCAATGTATATTTACATAATGATTACATAAACTATAGCGAAATTTCGAAATCAAAATTTAAACCAGGACATCTCGTTACGTGTCTTGAATTCGTATCCCCAACACATACTCAGTATGAACGGATAAATGCTATTATGGTTGAAATCCTGAAGGATCTAACGTAAGCAATATTCGGTATGTAGCAAATTCGAAACAGAGCTTAGCTCTGGATATGAGCTAGTATAGTATTGTTGGAATTTTTTCAGTACTTAGTATTTCTGCCAAAAATTAAAAACACTGCAACTGCTTTGAATGATGGTTTCATCAATTTGGAACGATGAACAATTAGAACTTCGAGGTCAATTCGGAACATGGTGGTGCGTAGTTTTTGACACTTTGCACGAAAGATTATTGTTCAAGCTTCTATTAATACTGTCTAAAAAATACTGCCCAGGTCAGCAGCTTTTCTTCGTACTGTTGGATTCTTCGTAGTAACTATTTCAAGGCAATCTAGTTTTTCAGAAGTAATAAAAATTGCGCTTGCACAATTCATTTTAGACAAAAGAATTAATATAGAGTTAATAACATAGCTTCCCTCGTGCTTTACTGCAATCCATGCAATTACACAATAAAACCTACATACTTCATTGTACACATGTGCCTTGCAAGTGTGTTAACCTTCTTTCTCAAAATAATCACTGAAATTTTAGAAATCCCTTAGAATATTCAATTAGGCTCAATTTCTATCATCACGTTGCATTTTCAAGCACAAGTCAGTCCCGATGTCCAAAAGAGACCAAACGGACCGTGATTTACACGACACATTCCAAAATGATAATTGCACCTGGATATTTAGAATAAATACTATGAACGTAAATATGAATTCACTC
>JAGDQP010008929.1:48610-61048 GCA_022664845.1 Lepisma saccharinum | reverse complement strand
ATCATCCTCTACCTTCATACCAAATTTCATGTTTCTAGCTTACTCCAAACACCCTAAACAATATGATGAGTGAGTGCGTGAGTCAGTCAGTGAGTGAGTGAGTGAGTGTCAGTCAGTTAGCCTAAAATGTGCAATTTCAGGGGTCCACAACTAGAACATAGTTAGAGATACGAATATGAAATTTTGTACATCTGCACATATTTACCATATCTCCTCAACGGCAAAAGTTCATATTCCTATCTTTAACATCTTGTTTCTTACGGGGCCCCCAAATCGTCGATTTTGCCATAAACTCTTGTTCCTGTATAACATGCTTCTGGCAGTGCTGACGTTTTCTGACGTGAAGAACTTGGCTCATGCACTGCCGTGCATGTTGATCTGCTCCCAAAATGTTGATCCTGGGGACTATGTTAACTCTCCGGTTACTAGTAACCTAAGATATTATCTGTTAATTTCATTGTCTATTATTTTCTTTGGGTTAGACCTGTGTCATCGGTTAATGTCGTGATAAATGGCAATTTAAGTGAGACGAATATTTTGTTGAAAAAACACTCTTTTCGATTTAAATTCAATAACTTTCAATAAAATAACTTTCTCACCGTGTAAAGAGTGAAAAATTCCGCCCTTTTAATTTAGTATGTTGGCAGTTGTTGATAGGGCAATTTGCAGTTGCGTGATTTGATCTCCTTCGCCAGTCACCTTAGAACCTATAATTTCCTTTGAATTGTTAAAAATATTGGGTGAAACTATTGTTTTCTTTCGATTGTTAAAACTTAGGTTCACTCTGTTATCATTCGAACAAAGAGTAGAACAAAAACTGCATACAATAGCATTTCACGTTACAAACGTAGTCTTTCATTCGAACAAGTTTAATTGAATGGAGACATGGAAGAGACTTTTATCCAGATTCTGGCATAATCCTTTTCTTGTGTTCAATCGAATTTTTTAGAGAAATTAAGAAAATGGAAGATCTCTTTCTTTCTAATGATCTCTGCGAACTGCATTACAAAGGAGATCTCATTTGCACAAGAAAAGGGAGATCAGAAGACGATTTACATTTCAGAAACGTATCACTCTCAAATATTTCCAAGTAGATTTCTTGCAAGGCTCATCAATATTTTATAACCTCCACTGTTTTAGAGACGAAAAACTGCGATATTTTGTAACAGAAGTTAGACGTCTGCAACGCGCAAGTTTTACAGAGAAAAAGCACCCTCAGAATATTTAAGAACATACTTAAAGTGAAGAAGGTAAGGTAACGTCTTAAGACATAAACTACTAAAACAATTCTTCTTTTCTCCTCTTCAAAGCACTGTTTCTCCCAATGATGGAATTCATTTCTAAGAAACCCAACGGGAAACAGTAAGCTTCTTCTTCTTCGACAATGCAATAAACAGCTAATCCCGCCTCTCAAACGAAAGAGGATTAAGGGATTATTTACGTCATATCGTAGAAATATTAGGTACACTTCCATAAGTTGTATCTTACGAATTATAAACGAAGATGAATATAATTATTGTAACTAGATAAGTGGTGTAAAACAGAAGAATGTTGAAAAGATCATGTCGATCAAATATGTTAATGTGACTACGAATTATTGAAATAAGTGATTTAAAAATGATATTGTGATATAATCAATGTTACTTACAAGAGACCGTCAATGAGATCATATCGAATCCTACCCTGAAATTTTGCTAGGAGAATCTACGTCCTATAGGGAGGTAATATACAAAAAATAGCTGCTCATATTAACTGGAAGGTACCGAGATAGGGGCTGGATTATTGGTCGAAGCGTACAAAAAAAAAAAAAAAAAAATGTTTATGATTCAATCAAAAGAAGTCACTTCTGTTTCACTTTCGTCCTGGAATGAACACTGCCGACTTATAGCGTCACCTCCCACACCGCGGCTCTCTTCGCTAGGGACGTATTTAGTGGGTCTGGAGCCTCCGAAATTGAAATCTTTGTTTGTAAAATCCATATCATTTTACCTATTTTACAAATACACACACATATATATATCATCATCATCATATTCAGCCGTTTTCTATCCACTGCTGGATAAAGGCCTCACTCTTTTCTTTCCACATATCTCGGTCTGCTGATATCCTCATCCATGTAGCTCCTGAAAAACGCTTGATTTCATCTATCCATCTTACATTTGGACGTCGTCTCGGTCGTTTCTTTTCTCTAGGAATCCACTGTAGTACATTTGTCGTCCACCTTCCATCTGTTCGTCTAGCTATGTGACCGGCCCATCTCCACTTCATCTTCTTCGCAGTCTTGATTACATCCTCTACCTTTGTTTGTGCGCGAATCCATTCATTTCTCTTCCTGTCCCTCCTGGCTATTCCTAGCATGCACCTCTCCATTGCTCTTTGTGTGACTCTCAATCTTTGAGTCGTTTGCGCATTCAATGTCCAAGTTTCGCAGCCGTACATCATTACAGGTAAGACACATTGATTATAAACTTTACGCTTCAGACACATTGGAAGTTTGCTTTTGAAAATAAAGTGTAGTCTTCCAAAAGAACTCCACGCCATTTTACATCTTCTATTTATTTCATCAGTCAACTTTGCATTCGATGCTTTAAGCTGGCCTAGGTAAACATACTCATCAACTATGCCTATTGTCTCTCCGTTAATCTTCACTTCCTTCTTTGCAGCATGTTCGTTGTACATTACTTTTGTTTTACTTAAGTTCATTTTAAGGCCTATTTTCGAACTCTCGTTACTCAGTTCTTCCATTCTGGTTTGTAGTTCTTCTGCACTTGAAGCAAACAGGACTATATCATCAGCGAACCGTAGATGATGAAGATATTCGCCATTAATTTTAATTCCAACTTCATCCCAGTTTAAATTCTGGAACACTCTCTCTAGGACCGCACAAAACAGTTTTGGAGAAATTGAATCTCCTTGCCTTACCCCTTTTTCAACTTTAAATTTTTCACTCTCTTGATGCAGCCTAATGACAGAAGTGGCAGTCAAGTAAATGTTCAGTCAAGTAATATATATATATATATATATATATATATATATATATATGGGCTCCGGACCCTCGTCGTCCCTAGCGAGTAGAGCCGCGGTGTGGGAGCCAAGAGGTGACGCTTCAACTCGATAGTGCAATAAAATAAACCCCAGGTTAAAGGTACACTCGTAATATGAAGCAAAATATGTCCAATAGATCGGTAATTTGAAAACTGACCATCCCTCATAATGTTCGCTCCTGATTGCTTCACTGATGCATTGCATTAGCGGCTACAGGAAAATGAAATGGATTAAAGACTTGTTCAAAGTTGTTTTTCACTTCGCAGCTCGTGGTACCCCAGACCATCGCCGGCATCTAAGAGATCGTAGCCGGCGATGCCCAGACTTTACGATATCTGCTCCGACACTAGTAAGGCAGCCTTCGATTCATTAACCATATAGAATTTAGTATGAGTAACTTTCAAGCTGGTATCGTCAATTGTTTCACTAAGTTCTCAACATGACATCAAAGTTTAATTTTCGAGCTTATTATTACACTTGAGAAAGAGGTAATTGCATTGAAATGTGAGAAGTTTAAACACTTCAAAGTACTGTCGCTTCTGACTCCGTTATGTATCCTTTACAACAATCTGCTTACAAAGAATTTTGCCCAAAGCGCACTCGACAGCTCTTCGCACATTTATGGAATTTCAAAGAATGAATGCTTAACTCACAACTTCCACAAACTTTAGCCTCATTTCAATATTCATTAGCAGAACAATTTCACGCTTTACGGAGAAAAATCTTGTGTATTTGCAGACGTTTTCTATTGTTCCGTTAATACTACCGATCACTATAGCCTACTCCAAAGTACAATGCCGCGAGATCCATATTGCGACAGGATCAGGTGTTCAGGGAGCTCTACAAGAGACAGACGTGAATTAATGGCAAACCCAGCATACATAAAAAGGAAATCGTCCCACAGTTCGATTTTAAAACTTTCTAAGAGTTGGAAAAAGGGAAGGAATTGTGTTGGGACGAGAATTTTCACGCAGAATGGAGAGAAGTTTCCGTTTTAGAATTTTGGCAAAATTGTTCTGCACATTTGCGTATTGTTTTTAATGTGGCAAGTATTTGTTGAAATTGCTAGTGGGAGATGGTGGAGCTCCTGTGTAGCCATGTGGTTACCGTGCTCGCTTTCGGTGCGAGGGGTCCCGGGTTCGATTCCCCATGAGAGCTCCATTTCATAGTAACGTTTCGATTGCCCATACCCGAATTCTGGTGTGGGTTGGTGTCAGGAAGGGTATCGGGCCGTAAAACATCTGACAAAACCAAAGCCTGTGAAATACGCTGAACCTCCCCCCCCCCACATCTCTCACATGGGAAAACCAGCGGAGACAAACGACAAACGTTAGTGGGAGATGGTGCTACGATAAGAGATATAAAAAGTTCCCTGCAGGAAGGATGGGGGGATTTCTAGCTATACTACTGCTAACAACTGCACGGGCTGCTCGAAAGGATGCCACCAACATTTAGCATTTATTTATTTATATCTTCTTAAGCAGAACCGGGACTACAGAGTAAGTCTGATCATAATTTAAAGAAACTGTATTTATTTTATGCAGTACGCTCCCGTAGCTCTTCCCTTTTCTAATAATAAAAATAGTTTTTACTTTTCATAGCTAAAAATAATGTCTGCGTTTTATATTTGTCACTCAGATAACTTGACAGCTTAGTCACACTTACATAACTTCCTGATCATTCTTAGGAACTATAGCGGAAGTTAATAATTTGCTTATCACTGATGTCTGCTGATGATGACTAGTGGCGAATTATAATTCGCTTCAGAACATTCAGTCAAATGTTCACCCAATAACGAATGAAACAAAATTCCAACCATATTCAGCTGTTCTTTTTATACAGTACATTCTATACATATAACATGTAATCATTAGTTGGTAAATTCTATTTTTCTTCCCATGGAAATTCTCTGTCTTTTCAATTCATAATAGGTCTAGTAAATTACATCTTGTATGTTATGTCGTCGATTATCTGAAAGACGTGTAAGCGCTAAAGGTGAAAGAATAATAATATATTTGAATTACAGACTCCTTCGGTGTATACCAAATATATGACAAAACCGCGTTTCTCTACCTTCAATGGTCGTCCTGGCATTTCAATTATTACGGCAGTCGTTTACATGTAATCCAATTACGACTGATATTTTTCTGCTCTCCTGTAAAAATGCGAACTTGGCGCTTACATCTCTTTGCTAGATTTGCGACGATATTACGGTGAAACGTATTACTTACTTACTTACTCTATGGCTTACAGAACTCGAAAGTTCATCGCCGCAGCAACACTTACTTCTTGAAGATCCTTTCTAATATTGTACCCCCAACGACGTCCCGATCTTCCCAATGATCCCTTTTCTTCGTTACCCCCCCCCCCCCCATTTGGTAACGCAACACTATCTGGGAACGTGTGCATTTACCTCAGGACTAAATACAGGTTTAGAATTACGCATAATATCAGGTCTTTTTCGCTTTTAAAGCTGAACATAGACTGTTAGCCCATAGGTATTTAATTATATATTAATTTTTAGTGGAATTTTAACAAAATGACAAAAAAATACGTTTTTTATGGAGGCATTTTAGGCTACCTCCATATTAGATCTCTAAATGCGTTCAGAATCGAACTCAGTACCTTCAAAAACGCCCAAATGTGATATTTCACGAACATTAGATCCGCAATAAAATCGTTGTGTGCGTTTGTCTCCGACACATTCCTATCCTATATCACAAATACACATGCGCCCTCTGTGCAAAACATAAAAATTAATCTTATTAGGCACTGATTAAAGACGAAGATCAGTGTTTTCTTCAACTTGTAGCGAATCATAGCAAAAAAATCTCAGTTAAATAAAACTGCTTCAATAGATTTGCATATTAAGCGTAGATCAGTAATAAAAGTGCCAGCCAGGACTCTTATCTTGTTAAATTGGGACGACCTCTAAATATCGCTGTTGGGTTAATAATTTTCTGTAATAATTTTTCTTAAGCATACCAGCATAAAAACAACCTTGAGGAGAAAGAAAAATCGTCCGTAATGCCATATACGAGGGGCATTCAAAATTGACCTGGATCTTTGTTTCTAGTATTTTTTTTATATATATGTATTATTATTGTGCATTTGGCAACACTGGTATCTCACGCTACCAGAACGTCACTTGTCTCGTTGAATTTTGTTGCTATGACAATGCAAACAGAGAAATGGCGAGTGAATCTGTTTCAGTTTCCGTGCAGGGTTCAATGCACTTCAGGTGAACAATCAATCCTCTTCCTAGCTTGAAGGGCCCGAAGTCACGAAAGACCGAGAACAATTTTTCACTCGTCTACAAGGTGATAGCACAGTGCTCTCAAGAGCGTTGCATTCAGACCACTCTAATATATAATAAACCTTAAAATGACCCGAATTCCTCCGGTTTATCCTACTTGATCTTTCGACACTTTCTGAGCTGTATCAGTTCAGCGGTCCAAATCCATCTTACAATGATATGTATGACTTTTTTTTTTTTTAGAATGGACTTGATATTGTTGACATTGCACACATAAAATTAAGTGAAAACGTGAGTAAAAGAGGAACCTTTAATGGATGTGGAAGTAACTGATGTCATCTATCTATCACATGACCGCGACAGAAATTTTATGGCACTGACTTAGTACTCATTCTTAATGTTGTTGTTTTTACCTCCTAAAAAGCTCTAATGAGACAAAATCTATCGGTCAAGTTAAATCCAGAAAAATAATACTGGACATTTATGCAACACTTTAGATAACGACAAAAGTAAATAGTTTTTCAAAAATACCAAAATAGTGGAAAGGTACACTGAGCAATCTCCCAATACACAAACAGACGTCTCCGTAATATCAAAAACAAAAATAATTTATTCTTTAGAAAATTTGATTTTCATGTTTCTTTCAGACAAAGAAGTTTCACATTTCATAAACTTACCTCTTAACTTCGTTGCCATTAGCAGAATATTGTCGCCACTGAAAGTTCACAAAACTATCAAGAAATAAAACTTGTAACAAACCTCACTTCCGGAATTGTTGAAACATTACATTGTCCGCCTCAGATCTAAAAAGCAACATTTTGCCAACGAATTCAAGACGCACAAGGGTGTCCAGAACGTGATAGGTCTTCAAGGAAACTCAAGGTATCTTTTTCAAAGCTCAAATACGTTTATAGTAGCTACAAAATTTAGGACGCCTCTGTCATGTGCCCTGGTCAATTACCACAGTTTATAAATACATTATAATCATTCCTGCACTGACTAGCACAGGTGCTTAAAGTTTAAAACCGTTTAGTCATTAACCCAGGTGACAATATATACTACGGATGGAAACATGGATCCGGATCCGGTTGCGGATACCATTTGAACCGTGTACCCGGATCGCCAGAATCCGAATCTTAGAACGGGTACCGGAGCCGGACCTTGGAAACGCGTATCCGATCCGGGTCTTGGAACTGAGTATCCGAATCTTGGAACTGAGTATCCGGCTCGTTCAGAACCGGTTCCTTTAGGATCCGGTTCTCGGTTCCCTCTAGATCAGGTTCCGGTCTGTGAGTATACAAAGGTTATGGTCAAGAAATATTGTGGCATCAAGTCACCCGTTTTTATGGGTATCAGTACTAAGGCATAGAAAATACTGTAGTAAATACCCAAGTGTTAACATGTCCAATAGGCCACGGCGACACTAAACCCAACATGGACCGATGTCACCGATCGCCAACATTGAAATGGGTCGCCTAAATCAAGGTTGATGATTACAGATCTGAAGTCAATTCTCTCCACCTGCTTTACTTACACACTAATAAATGGACGGAATAAAAGAACAAGAGTTCCCCCAACATTTTGTGGGCCTGCCAAAATTACTTCACACCCAACACCTTTCTAATCACTCCAAGCACTCACGTTCAAGCACTTGTCACAAGCTTTTGTATCTTCTTGCCATACACTTTTGCCTCGAATTCGTTTAATTAACTTATGCCAATCTTGCTGCCTTCATTGTCAAAGTCAAATCCTTTCTCGCCTAAATAACCTTAGTACCTTAGTACCGAGATTAACATTTAAGCAGACGAAAGTCTCGATAAATGGAGCTTCAATGTTTCAACGAATGCATCCTTTGTCTCGTCTCGAATAAGTCACGACTAATGGAGTCTCGGTGTTATCTTGAGTCTTGGTCTCGATAAATGGACCTTGATATCGTCTAGATAGCTCGTCTTGGTCTCATCTCGAATTACAAATGTCTGTCTCGGTCTCATCTAGAAAATCGAGAGCAGATCTGATACCAGTTTTGGTCCCATTCCTAGTTAAAATTACTTGAAGGAGGTTAGGGCTATAGACCGGAGGCTCAAAAATCTCCCACACAAAGTACAGAATTAACGCTTGGGTGGCAGATGTATGTGGATGAGCATTGTCATGGTTCATCATAACATTGCTAGACAATTTTCTCCGACGTTCATTCTGAATCGCTCGTCGTACGTGTTTTAGTGTTGAAGAATATGCCTGCCTATCCATTTATAACTGTCCATAAATTTAAATAACGAAATTCTTTTCATTGCCTCCTGATTGACTGAACCCTAAAGCACGTACTAATGGGACTTCATTTATTTTGCGGATGTACGTACATAATCACCGATATTCGTCTGTCGTCCATTTACACAATAGAAACTGTGCAACCAAATTTACTAAATGCGTGTCCATGCATCTTATAACAGTCAATATTGTTTTCTCGTTTCATTTTTTTCACACTAAAATGCTATAAAAAGACCAAACAATAGATTATGATATATTCAGTATTTAAAGAGACGAGATAAAGGGTTCGGAGTATGCGCGTCCAAGTTCTTTAGATACGAAAGGCAACGGACGGGGGTTTGAAGTATGGCAACATGGAAATATTTTGTCACTAACACGTGTTTTTACTAACATATGCAAAATTAATCTGTCTGCACATCAGGAATAGTTTCCGAGATTTGAGACGGACAATATAAGAAGAAAATCATGTACTCACCCATGACGCCGAGCTGCTGGGGTGTTAGCTGCGTTGCTGCGTCTCCTGTCACACCTGTAACGTTAGAGGCAATGGACAAACGGTCGCTGGTTCCCGAAATGGACGCCTGTCGATGTAAGTTCCTGATTCCAGGACTAGTGCTTCTTCGTCCCTGTGACACATCTGAAAATATGGGAAGAAACATCTCAAAACCAATTAAGACAAGTTCTGCGTACAGAATTAACAAAGACTACTCTCTTTCAATTCGTAGATATAACAATGCAAGCAACAACTGTACATCCAGTATGATCACGTTTTGTTACTTTGATGGAATGATGGAAACCTAAAAGTCTGAATCGTCAAACGTCTAACTGAGATAAAAAATAAATATCAACAGGATGAATATGTGAAAGAGTTTCATTAATTTGCAGTTATTTAAAATCGTGTAAACTTGGTTTTATTAAGAGCTTCAATAGAAATGTGACAAAATGAGTTCTTCATTAAATTTATGTAATATAATTAAATGCGAATCAAAGAGTGAATAGAATTTTTCAGACCGAAATAATAAAACTGTCTGTTTAGCAATCACGAAGACCTATTTCAATAACTAAACAACTATCTCCTCCAAACAAATATTGGATGAAATGAGGTTTCATCTCACTTATCCAAAATCTGAGCCAGAATAATTTCCAAGAATAAGCCACTGAGTTGGACTCTGATCAGACAGCAAACGTTCGGGATCTGCAACGCAGTGTAATGTCAAAAGGCTGGGAGTATTGGTGCAACACATTGTCAAATTACAGCAAAAGAAAAGATCACTGCGAGCCTCTTTGCTTTTTCTGCATCACAGTATCTGAATTCTATGTACGCACTTTAAGCAACTTTGGCTCAGGCCGAATGGATGATGATGGAAGAATTGGTGGAAACCCACGCACACGGTGTTTGTCCACCACAAAGCCAACGCAGAACGAGCCGGGATAGGACCGGGAATCCTGCATCGCCGTATTTCTGGCCAACGACTATCCTTAGTATCCCACAATGCTACAGGCGATGAGAAGTGATGCCTATAATACAATTTTAAAAAAAATGGACAGACAGAGTGGTTGAATCAACGAAAAATAATATGTGTACTGTGGAATATAAAAGACATTATCAACAAACTTATTCCGAGAAAACAAAGCGTCACTCCTGCACCGTTGTGTCCTCAATTCCATCGTCTGTCTGGTGGAAGCCATTCGTGTGAAACCACCACATCGCCGACAGAGTGTGCTGCTAAGCCATGAACATGCCTTGTCCACACACAACTAACATGACAATCAGGAATTGAACTGGGAAACAATTTTACATCCGTCGTACTTTCCGAACCTAGCCCACGATTTTCCATATGTTTCATTCTCTTAGGAACGTTCTGCAAAAGATCTTCTTCCATAATGACGCGACATTATTCTATCGACTATATTCTAAATAAGTCGTTTAAACAGTCAAATGTCGATCCGTTCCCGGTGGTAAGCCCTGATAATGAGAGTGACGTCCCTCATAATGAGTCAGTACGTATGCTGAACGAAATAAGGTCTGTATTGGTGTTAGGTACAACATAATCCTGTTCCCCCTCCAGTGATCAGGCTAATTCCAATACAGGCATTCAGACTCTTGCTCACGAATTTCCATTTAGTTGTAGTTTTCCTTCGAAATCAGACATTGGCATACAAGTCATGTTTGATAATCAAATTATTCCCCCTCAGGGTCAAAGGTATATTGATCAAAAGCAGGAGATAAACCCTAAAGGCAAAGTAATTGGAAAAGAAAATGAGGAATACAAGTTAATATATCAGGATTAGATGAACCTAACGATATCCGCTTGTATGGAAAACGAAACAGATATAAGGTGTACTTCCTCTCAGACTACCCGGGTCTGCATATCTGGCCATAATTCTCCCTTAAATTGTGAAAGGAATTCCCCAAGGTTATTAGACAATGATCATGGTTTATTGAATTAAAAAATGATATTAATCTCTTACATAACAAACTGAGGATTGAGGGTACAGCTTTTACATACGCCCTAGAAAACAATCGGTTAGAAATTAACCACTATTTATCCCAGATTGAAATTCTTAATAGTAAAATAAGTGTGTTGGAAGGTATTGTAAGATTTAGTTCTTTAAGAGTCCAATCTGACATAAATTATACACAGGGTGAAAAACATTCTGATGTAAATACTCCAACGTTCACTGATGAATTCCCTAAGGACTTTATACAATTAAATATATTTGCAGATAGTCATGGGCGCGGATAATCTAAAATTCTCAGTGAAAAATCACACCATCAATTTTTCGGTTTTATAAAACCGAGTGCTAAGGTTTTAGATATATTAGACAATCCCTTGTTACATAAAGACAATTTACATAAGAAGATAACCCTTTTTTTAATGGGGGCTAATGATATATATTGTAATGAGGCTCAAATTTTCTTAGATCACTTAAACAATTCTTAGCTAAGCACTCTTATTGTAATATCATTGTCTGTACCATTCCTCTTCGCTATGACTTGCCATCTTGGTCAATAGTAAACACTGAAATAAAAAGGGTGAATAAAATGTTATTAAGGCTAAGGAAGTCTTACAAAGTTGGTGGTAATAGATACCTATAAGCAATGTGGGAAAGTGTTTCCATTACACGTCATGGTCTACACCTGAATTCATTAGGTAAATTGTTTATCTCGGAGATAATACTCGAGGAGTTAAACACTTTTATCTCGGACCACCTACTTGGAAATAAGGCTTCTATTGCGCAGCCTTATGAAAAACAGGGAAACGAGTAATAGAATCTGCAGAAGAATCTCTGCAGATTCTTATTTCCAATATACCATCAAATACTTTATTGGAATTGCAGCATTGTATTACTCACTTAAAGAACGTAAATTGTCCTCTACCTGATCAATGTACTAATGACTTTTTTCTCACTGTCCTGCATCTTAATGTACAGTCTTTGAGAAACAAACTTGGAGAACTTGAGATTCTTTTACAAGATTTACCTGTTAAAATTCTAACCCTAAATGAACACTGGTTGTCCCATGATGAAATCAATATGTTCATCCCCTCTAATTATTTCTGTAGACAGGATACTAATCATGGTGGGGTTGCAATCTCTATTCGAAAAAACTGCACTCCTGTATATCATATACTTGACCTATCTTCTCTGTGTGAACCTAAAGTCTTTGAAATTATTGGGATCCGATTGGTAAACATTATTAGACTGATAATTATTTCACTTTATCGCTCTCCTTGTATTAACATTGATACGTTTCTGGATAAATTGGAAGCATGTCATGATTTATTGAAGCACTATTCTAATCATAAATGTATAGTTGTAGGTGATTTAAATATCGAAGTATTAAAAAAGAATTCTACTAGCTTAAAAAA
>JAGDQP010008929.1:11073-48600 GCA_022664845.1 Lepisma saccharinum | reverse complement strand
AAAAAAAAAAAAAAAAACTAAAATCAGGTCGTGCTGAAGATTTCTTCGGGTTATCTTCGTATCTTCTCAAACATATTATCGACATAATTTACAAACCTTTGTGTATGCTGATCAACAGTTCTATGTACTCTGGTAAATTCCCAAAGATACTGAAAAAACAACATTATAGTGCCTATTCATAAGAAGGGCGATAAAAATGATCCGAAGAATTATCGACCGATAGCATTGGTACATGTTCTTTCTAAGGTTTTTGAACAGGTAATATTAACTTAATTAATAACCTACTATTTAGAACAAAACGGATGTATTAACGATTCTCAATTTGGTTTTAAAGGGGTTAAGTAATGTTTCTACAGTTGAAAAAATTGTTAGAGTGATCCTTGCCAACTTTTACTCCAAGAAAGTCACGTCCGCCTTGCTGCTAGATCTCAGTAAAGCATTTGATTCGCTTTCCTATTTTATATTAATAAATGAATTACAAATATATGGTATAGTAGGCGAAGAATTGGACCTACTTGGCTGTTAGCTGATCGACAAGAAGCTGTAAAGATTAATAATGTATTTTCCAAATTTCTATTAATTAAAAGAGGAGTCCCACAAGGTTCAGTCCTGGGTCATCTTCTCTCTGTTCTGTATATGAATGACTTTCCTTACGCTTTGGAAACTCTAACTGTACTCTATGCAGATGATACAACTATTCTGTCGAGTAATGAAAATATTGTTGGTCTAATGAATGATGTTAACAAAAAAAAATCTATAGCGACATCCTGGTTGAAGCAAAATGACCTAACCCTAAATGTCAATAAGACGGAAAATATTATCATTTCCTTAAATGCAGACATTAAAAAAATGAATAAGCATAATTCCGTTAAACTCTTGGGATTAATTCTGGACAGCTCCCTAACTTGGAATGATCACACTGATTTTGTAATAGGGAGGTTGACGAAAAGCTTATATATTCTACGTAAATTAAGACTTAATATTTCTTCAAATTACTTAAAACTGGCTTATTATGCCTTTTTCCATTCTCATATCTAATAAGATATTCTCCTCTGGGGATCTGCCCCCAGATTAAAAGAGGTCTTTATCTGACAGAAAAAGGCTATAGACTGATGCAAGGTGTAACTCCTGGTATTCATCTAGAGACTAGTTTTTTTTTTTAATAAACATTTTAACAATACCATGTCTGTTTATTTTCCATTCAGTTTTGTATGTAAAAACTCATTTAGAAAAGTATACGACTGGCTCCATGCGTCACACATATAATACAAGAAATAGACTACAGTACATCTTACCTAATACAAGACTTGCCAAGACGTATAATGTTTATTATGTGCAAGGTTTAAGATTTTACAACTTATTACCATTGGAATTCAGAAAATTTCAATTTGCGAAATTTAAAAATATCTTTAAAAAGATCTTGATACAGAGTGAAGGGTACACATTTGAAGAAATTGAGACCTTTATTGTTAATTTGGATGATACCAAATCTTACACTTAAGTGTATTTTTTTTCTGTGAGCTCTATGTTGTATATTGTATCTGTGCCATATTTATTATAGGCCCTATCTAACCATTGTTTAATTGTATGTATCCATATTTGACACTTTCATATGCAAGTATGTTGCTCTGATGTACTACAAATAAATAATAGGCATTGGAAACCTAGTTGGATAACTTCGCAATCCAAACATGACATTCTTCAAGCGAGGAATTGATTGTTTGGCTAAGCCAGTGAAATTGTCATTAATAATAAATAAAAATATTAGGTTCGTTAGAGTTCTGTGTTTCACGTACTCGTTGTTCCATCATCTTTCGACGTCAAAGTAAGAAGCACGAAATGATACATTTTGGGTATTAAACAATGTATTTAATTTTTACTAAGTTCTTCTTATGGAACCACACCTGTACATCAATATATATATATATATCGGGTTCGATTCCCGGTGGGGGCTCAAAAATTTCGGTGTTGACCCAGCATCGTGAGGACAATTGGGGAGCTGCTGTGAATAAAAAACAGTAGCGATCACAGTGAGAGCTTTGGCTCTCCTCTCCCAACCTGTCTGGTCAGCGTGGGAGCAGTAGACCAACTCCTCCCTTCGGGGAGAGGCCTCATCCACTAGTGGATTGAATATGGCTATGATTTATTTTATATATCCTCAACTGCTCCTTATGCATGTATAAACTTGTTAGAAAGCTCCCGGTGATTCGATTACAAGTACTCCTTTACTATTCCACAAAAACTGTTCGTTATGCATGGTGCAAACCACGTGCATGGAGCAGCTTCTCAACTTTTGTGTGCATGTGGAATTCTTTGCACGAGCGCCAATTACTGAGAAACTGTGATGAACCCTTTGCAGCCACATCACCCAGACTGAATTAGAATCACAAATATTCAGGTATTTAAACGTACAGACAGAATCAGTGAGTCAGTATTACTTTACATTTCACAATTATTGTAAAGATATTGTTCAATCATTATTGGAAGTAAAAAATAAAAATAAAGTAGGTTCTCTACTCAATTTGCACATGATGCGGTTCCTTTTGTAAACTAAATACACTTTAGAAGATTTAATTAACATGAAACAATGATAAACGTACAGGAGGCAAACATAAAGAGGCATTCAAACAAAGGAAATAAAAAAAAATCCAAATTAAAAAAAAAAGAGGTTCATGTATTTTGGAACTATTAACATGTGGATATGAACATTCTTAGGATTTACAGTTTTGTGAATATCAGTTTTGATCCTAAAATTCTTCTAGTTTTGGGGTCAACATGTATGAGTTATAATAGATACACGAAAAGTGAAATGTTTAAAGTGAATTTTCAAATACTTAGTTTTAAAAGTACATGGATTTGTCATGTACTGATAAACTCCGACTCATTAATTTTCAGGAATTTAATTTTTAAGGCCTTTAGGCAACTTTGGCTCAGACTAGATGGATGATGATGGGAGAAACTGTGGAATGAAGAAAGTGGGCGCAAACGGGAGGACTCACGCATACGGTATTTGACCACCACAAAGTTCACATGACGTAAGCAGGCATCGAACCGACGACCAAAGATGAGCGCTCTACCATTGTCATTCATTTGCGAATCAAAGTTCTTGAATATAGCGAGGCAAGTGACGAGTTTACCGTGTTTTTCGTACTTCAGTTGTTTGAAGTAATATCCATGCCAAAAGACGACCTGGGTTTTATCTCCGCTGCCGGCAATTTCTTACATCTTCCCAAGAATACCAAAACTGCTTACTGATACACTTCAAATTGTCTAAAAAGCTTACTTATTTAAGGTATGGAAAGTAGTACTGAAGAAATGAGCTTAAAGGGAAGAAGAAGAAGACTGATGCAGCCTGCTGACAGTAATAAGCAAGAATAAACAGACTTTACAATAAAAATTAAAGTAGCCTAAAAATGCAGAAAATGTTAAAAATAATGAACACAAAAGTCACGAAAACTTATTTATTATGAGGGCAGGCTGACAGCGAGCATAACCGTGAAAGAATGACTTGTTTGTAGTACTGTATAAGGGCCCTTTATTTGCTCTGTACCTTTATTATATTCCACAGTAATGGTGATATGAAAATATGTTTCTCTTTCCAGATACAGGGGAATAACATGACGACGCCAGTACAACAAATAAGATGAAAAAGAACGAGGCGTCCTCAGAAACTTATTCCGAAAGGGTTTATCCGAGAAACAGATACATGAAGACATGATGCGAACACTGACGAGGCAGCGTCATCCACAACAGAGAAGCAATGGGTAGCATAATGGAAACGTGACCGAACGACCATCGCAGAGAAACCACGCACAGGACCGACAGTAAAAGTGACAACGGATGAAAACATCATGTTGGTACAAGGTCGCCATATGTTCACTGTGACCTTAGGCATATACAAGCAAATAGTGATTCAGAATAATATCCACAGCGAATTGTTAATGAGAAATCTCAGTGCACGCTCGGTTCCCAGGAATCTGCATCCCGACCAGAAACGAAAAATAACAGTGCTGTCGGACCAACATCTACGTACTGATAGAGAGGATTTGGTAACTCGTTTCATGACACAACACGAAAGCTAAACCCACCATTTTGGCTCAGAAACAAAGAAACAATAGAAGCAGTGGGCAGGCTTCCGCTGGGAAGATGATGGCAAGCATTTCCTACTACTTGACTTCCTGCAAAAAGGTAGCACTATCACTGTGGTGCATTACACAAATTTAGTCAGAAAATTGCGACATGCCATTGTCGAAAAGAGACATGGCAACTGGGATGAGCCATTTTCCATCACGACAAAACTGCATTACACAAGTCACGGCTTGTTCCTCAGGTTCTGAAGGAGGCGCTTTTCTAATTGCGTATACATCCGCCATACTCACCAGGTTTATCGCCATCTGTCTTCTATCTTTTCCTAAAACTGAAGCAATATTTGCTTTGAACTCATTTTCCGTCGGATGATGCATCATTGAGTCTGTTGTACGGTAATGTGAGGACCAGAACAAGAAGTTTTACCGTGGGTGAATATTACACCTGGAAAAATGGTGGGACATCCGTGTTACACTGCAGAGAGGCTACGTCTTTTGTGAAATCACCCCGGAAGGTGAGTAATACTGGCACTGTCATGTCAATTTTGTACCACTCACGAAGTTTAATCAACAGTTGTTATTAAGAAAGTGCTGAATTGTATTCAATTCAATTTACGGCTTCTTGGCTCAGGTCGAGATAGGGTATGAGAGAGGATTTTCGAAGGACGTGCGCTAGGACTAAGTCTGAAGTTACCATCTCGGCATTAGTTTAGTGTAATGTGAGTTGTTTTCGTTTCTCTACTTATCTCCTAAGTATACCACAATGGGAATAATGCGAGAACAACGTCTACAAAACACAGTAAGTTTAATCACAATCGGGAGGTATCGAATCAAAAAAGGGGGAAACGATTACAAACATCAAATGAACCGTCTCGTTCTTTCAGTTAAAAATAATGCGCTAAGACAAAAAATAAAACACAAGATTGGGATTGATCTAGATCCTACACTTTTGTACGAACAGTAATGGCATCATGATGGTCAAGCGTAAGTGAATGGAGGACTATTAAAATATGTGGAACTCTACTAATTACCTTGAGCTCGACATTGAAAATCAAACCTCGTTTTAGTTTGAACTGATAAATTCGGAGAAATAAATATCCCTGCTAAAGTGGATAATCAAACCCCAGACTCCCGGGTTACAACTGGGGATGGTCATTTTGGGAAAAAATAGGTTTCTGGAAACATTTGCCGTTTTCTCGAAAATTTTCCCGTTTTCCGGAAAATCTTGTTTTCTGTCTTTCGGAAAATTTTCCATCTTCCGTTTTCCGAGAAAGCTTTTTTTCGTCTTTCATTTTCCGGAAAATTTTATGTTTTCCGTTTTGAATTTTCCGGTTTCCAATAAATTAATTTTCCGTTTTCAGTTTCTCCGGAAAATGACTCCATTCCTAGTTACAATCCCAGGGATATATATATCCTCTGTTGGGCCAACGACCTATTTTATTGGCAATTTATGTGCAAATACATTTCCACTTATACTTAAACAAAAGGTATTTATTTAAAATAATGCAAACTTTTTAGTTTGTTTTCGAGCTTTCTGGGTAGAAAAACAATGGCAATATTTCACTACAGTACCGTACTTGAGACTAACTGTAGCATAACTTCCTTCATTGAGTTACTGTATTCTCTTGGCACATTATTTACTGACTTCGTTTCAGAACTGGAAGTCAGTTTTCTCTCCATTTCTCTTTCTCACATACAAATAACACACACATACACACAAAGACAGAGAGAGAGAGAGAAAGAAAGAAGGAATCATGTCTTGCCAACAATAAACAACTAACTTTTGGGAGCAAACAACTTTGCAACTGGATGAAGTAACTTAACCACTCCAACTGCAAGGAGTTTCCGGTAACTTCTGCAATGCTCTTTGTACTTCTGAAATTCCACATTCCATCCTCAAGTGGTAAATTTCACTTTGTCCATTTTCCTGGAATAATTAAATTACCCAAACAATCTTGAAATTAACACTAAACCACTTTTGCTGTAAGTTTCATCCCATTGAAAAAATTAAACTGAGAAGTATTTAAGAAACTTATGAATTTCTTTCGCAACCTATTTTAACTACTTTTCTTCAACCTTCCATGGATGATACCAGGTAAACGTAGGCAATAAAAATTATTGCAATGGTTTCAATTGCTGTCCTTTTAACGACCTGAAGGCTACAAATTATGACGTATTTTTGCTATGGTCATTAGGAAAGAAATAAGAAAACCATGCGATGAAAACTGCTTCCTTTTATTTCACATAGTTTAAAAATAGTCTCCGGTGAATAAGTTGTTTCGTACGTTTCCTTATAATCAAGGGGGTCTCTGGTTCTATTCCTGGCGGAGACTAACTGGACGTACTGGTTTAGAAACAATTTTAAACAGTACGTTTCGTTCTTAGGATGTCATCCTCATCCAATGCAAAGCAATGACCAATCTCCATCGGTTCATTTTGCCCAATATCTTCAAGTGAATCTGTTCAACTGCCTCCAGCCGGAATGATCATCATCAGTGTGATAACAGAATCAAAGATAGAGAAGATGGCACAGTTCATCACCATAGAAAACTCTGACGAAACAGGATAACAGTTTAACTAAATGTGAGCCTAAATGGGGCTTCGTTTATCCGGTATACAAATCCAAACATAGGATCAATGTATCATATTTCAAATTTTGTATGGGTCCTCATTTGATCAGAGGAAGACTGTAGACAATGAATGATATAGAAATTTTGATCCATGGGTATTTACACAACACAAAATGCCTGTGTTAGTTCAACACTTCTCGGTATCCCAGGTCGACTGCCACTTTTTTGTATTATATCAACACAACAAACGATGTTGATTTTGATGATATAACATATTGGATGTCTTATGACAGTAATATGAGAGGTGGATGGTCGCTGTTCTGACCTTCAACTAACGTCTAAAGAAATCACCAGACGGCTAGACGAACTCCCTTATGTCTTCAATATATTTTCATAGTCTCATAAGGAAACCACGATTCTTATGAAGTTCAGATTGTACGGGTCCTCGACGTTTCTACACATATACACAGTTCTCTCAAAAGCAATAGCGCGATTACCACTGCGTGGGCATCACTACAAGAGAGATTGCTCACCACTACAGGATTAGTGAACCTTTCATGATACCTTTATCGTGAACGGGTCCTAATGTCAGCATTTAACCACACTTGCGATCTCGGCGCTCCGCTGATGCTATCTTCTGAGAAATTGCAACCGTGTGGGAACTCTTACTATTATCAATCCAGGGTTTGGTCTATACTGTTGCAGCTTATGGGCAACAGCTGCAGTTTTATTTATCGTACTCACCCCTGACTCACACGAAATTCTTTTACTGCCATCTCTCTTTAATGATGCCCGTTAAGGTTTTATATTTAACATTGGTACTAAAATTAATTCCCTAATTCCTTTCTTCATTTACATATATTTAATTATCTAATATAACGATAGTTTCATTTGAAAAACTTCACGGGGGAAGAGGTCAAGAGGGAGGAAAGTTAACAGCAACTGGAGCGTTGCCGTTTGGCTATGGCAACCCGAAGTCAAAGAACGACTGCAGCGAGCTCAGTTTCGTTTATTATTATTATTATTTAGCGGTCAAACTGGCATCGCTGTTGCCATAAGAGCAATAGTATACTCTTAAGTCTGGACAAGTAATAGAGGAATTGCCAACCACCTCCGAAAATCCCTTCTGCTGCGGTCCTGTGGAGGAAGTAGAGAATATTAAATAGAAGTCCTGATAACGTTAAATTGGTTTATTGTATCATCTTTTGACGTTACATACCCCAAAGGGTCATTGAGGAACATATCTTTCATCATCTAATAACTTTTACGTAACAATAAAAGTATTTAACCAATTATACATGCGTTTAAAGTATGATAACTTCAGTAATATTCTCTAGCGAAATTATGATTATTCATAATTACGCGGATTCTCTCAGAAGTCCATTCACAAACTTTAGCTGCACGCCATCTCTGGAACTTCTAGGAGGTCGTGAACGTAATTACGCATCAAAATTAATAGTTTTCAATGCTGATTCAACACAATGGAGGGTGTGATTTTAGCACTACCACAGTGCTGAATCACAGAAATAAAACAACAATTAATGTTTAATACAAAAAAGTGCTGGTCGCCCTGGGACACCGAAATGTGTAGAATTCATTTGCAGTGTAGCCCCCCGAATACATTAATTAATCATTAATTAATCTTAAGTATCATATCCTATTTTCCTGTGCAACCTACACTATACCGATGCTGCCGTGTTAAATTATATAATATACAAATAACTTATATGATCTCGGAGTTGCTGTGGGGTTAGCGCGCTCGCTTCACGTGCGCGTGGTCACGAGTTCAATTCTGCCGGGATCTACTGAACGGAGTCCCAACAGAGAAGAGAATAAACTATACAGATTCCTCAGAGTAAGGAACAAAATACACACAGTGAACAAAAATTAGGCGTCAATATTCTAGGAGCATTTGATTGCGAATTGCTACACCAACAAGGGTTACGTTTATTCACAGGAATTTTTCTCTTGGTTTAATGAAAATTCTGCGTTCCTAGACTAATGACCCCTATTTTTTGCTCACTATGTGCAAGCAGAAGTTTTCACTTTGTGAATTGTGACATCATCAGTTCGAATCGAAATTACATGTTTCAACATTTTCGACCCTATAAGTCACATGTTCTGATAGCGAAAGCTACGGATGACCTTTTTTTTTCATGGATTTTTAAAACCCCATCGAACTGATGAGACGTAACTGAAAACAAAAACACAGAAAAGCCTAATTTCTTAAGGAAAAGTATGAAAGTTGTCAATCATCGGGAAGACGAGATATTTTTCTATATGATGCAATTTTCTGAAAACAAGTCTTTCTGCTTGATTTTTCGTGTTTTTTTTTTATGTGTTTGTTTTGCGAGGGATTGGTCAAGGGAAATGTCAATACACTTCATTATTTTTTTTTCTCCGCTTGTTCCTCCCAAAGTTCCTTCTCATTGTTAAGTTTCGTCACGCTACAGCCTCCTTCTCCGTCTATTTGCTCAAATGGGGGAATGAGAAAAGGTCTGGTGCTCCAGGCGTATCGCGTTTTTCAAAAGAATTTCTTCTCCGTTATATATATTATCTCATTGGATCTTTTTAGCTCTTGGCCATTATGCCAGTCGCGCTGTGAAATTTCTTCTCTGAAAGGGTTATCGTTTCTCTCATATATTTTTTCGTTATTTTTCTTATAAAAAAGCCTAACACTTTCTGAGTAATGTCTTACACAAACGTGTAAGTTCAAAAGTATCACCATGTACATTTGAACCTTTATTGCTCGAATTTAAATACCAGAGAACAATTACAAAATAATAACTGAATCCCACAAAAAAAAAAAGTGTATCGACATTTGTTTACTTATACACTTTTTCAATCGCCACCACTATTTGAAAACTTCTTTGTAAAATCCATTCGCTCAAATCGAGAGCTAGGTGACTCTGAAGTTTTGTAATATCCTTCTCTCTGCTGAGAATAACAGGACGTCATTTCATGTAGCTGGATCATTGATTCTTTTTGTAAAGGTATCCTCACTAATCTTGGTATTAATACGAAAACGACTGTGGTGTTCCCAACCCCAAAACACCACAGTTGTCAAATCTTACTATAATGTTTCTGTTTAAGTGTTTTATACCATTCAATATATCTGCACCACTTAGCATGACTGTTTCTCGATACTATAGAGAAACGAATGTGCGCAGGTTCCTAAACCCCAAGTACCGGTACCCTAGTTGTTAGTGTTGCAATCTTAATATAAAATTCAATTCTCCCAAAGTTTTAGTTTAATGCACCAAATTGGGCACGACTTCTCCTCGAAACTCTAAAACCACTACTGTGTGATCCCCAGCTCCAAAGCACCTCAGTTGTCAGTTGCCATTTTATTGTAAAATCCATTTTTTGAAAAGCATTTTATACCATTCAATATGAATGTTCTACAAGAATATATCTACTAATAAAAATCACAATTGCATTCGTAAAGCTACTTTTACACAAAATGTAACAGATCTATGTTTGATTATCTTATTGACATACGAGGAAGAAACCATTCGCCGTATAGGAAACTTTCTGATTGCATTGGTTTTTGCTCTCTGGCAGTAGAAGAAACCACTGTTTACATTCGTGTCGTCGGTGACGGTACACGATAGCAGGACAGCAAACAGTGAACTCTAGGCTAAGGATGGCCAACCGGATCCGGATATCGAATATCCGGATCTGGATCCGAATTACATATCTTTGAATCCAAATCTGAGTTTCGGATATCCGAATCTAAGATATCTGGGCATGGACACATTATCGTAGTTTTTCCTACTACGTATTTTGGTGGATTTTTTTTTTCGGCTACGAAACGAAGTCTTCTTTCGGTTTTTTAATCATCATTTTCGAAAGTTGAGAGCAGAATCAGAGAGAGAGAGGAAATTGCTGAGTTGTACATGGATTGCAGGACTAGTGCTTTTGAAACCAGTCATATATTCTGTCACTATTACATACATGGTGTTTCAGGACCTCTGGTACAAACTTCGGGAGGTGAATCCTCATATCAAAACAAGAAAAAGGTTCATATGAACACGCGTCCTATTATGCGTAGTTTCGGCGTTACAGGGCCGCAAAAACGCCCAAAACTGTATTTGAAGGCGATTGATTTCGAATACTAATAGCTGTAGAGCTGGCGCTTCGTGGTTTCGTCAAAGAAATCAACTTGCTCGCTTAGTACATGTCAGAAGTGAGGAAAATTGCGCGAGGGATTCCCCAAGAATTGCACAGCGAATTTGGGTCGAACAGAGCAAGTAGAGGATGACTTCCTATCAGAGAACACCACCACGTTGATTGCAACTGCAAGTTACCTCACACAGATGCAATATGGGGAAGAAATATATATTTTTTATTTTTTGCGTGCTTGTATAATAGGATCTGAAAGAATATCAGACATTGAAAGGAACATAGGGACATAGGTATCCATGTACAGACTCATGGTGATGATGAGGTGTAAAATGCCTGCTATGGGGGTAGGTATGATGCATACATGTGTAACGATACAAAGAGGACAAAATCGACAGGTTGTAGGAACATACCACGGGAGTAGAGACACAGTAGTATCAACAGGTACAATCATGACATTAGAATGTTGCAACTTGAGGTCCACATACTTGCTCGTCTAGAACACACATCGTAAGTTCTCGACTGCTACCACGTTACACAGAATGTTAGAGTTTGACATTAGCAGGAATTCCAGAATTCGTATTTCTCTTGTACCTGACGAATGAATGATGTTATTCTGTCGCAATACATAGCAAGAAAGGGGCTCCACAGTCTAGTGGTTAGAGCGTGCCCGCGTGGTCCCGGGTTCAATTCCAGGCTGGAACACCCCACTTTTCAACCTCCACCCAGCATCGTGAGGCAAACTGAGGAGTCACGTGAAAAAAGACGTCATGACCTCTTGATCTAGAAAGCCCCTGATTCACATGTTCGTGGTCAAGGTGACGCGCGGTGCTGATCCCACGGCCGTCACACAGGTGGACGCAGTTCCACCAACCGCGGACAGATGGCGTTGGAGCAGGCTCAGGACCTTTCGGTCTGTAACGCCAGTGGTTGTTATTTATTATTATGTTACATAACAAGCAATTAATGTCATACCATGACGTAACAACAGGCGTTGTTAGTGTGATAAACTGGATTAATCGACGAACATACTACAGCAATCAGCTGCTAATCGTTCCAAACCACACCAGGGCATGTTGTAACAGCGAAGCCACACATTGTGCCATTATGCAACAACGCATAACATTCTTTGTTCCTTCCATCTTGGATGCGTGTGAGGTATCGATTTGTAACTAACGTAGTGTTGTTATTTGGTATTGTGATCTACATGTTCTGTTCGACCCAATTTCACTGTCCAATTTTTCGGGAATCCCTCGCGCACTTTCCCCTCACTCCTGGCATGTGCATTTTCTGAACAAACAAGTCTGATTTCTTTGACGAAATGATGGGCCGCCAGCTCTACAGATTTACTGTTTGAAATAAATCGCCTTCAAATACAGTTTCGGACGTCTTTGGGACCCTCTAGCACCGAAACTACGCATGATAGGGCATGTGTTCATATGAACTTCTTTTCTTGTTTTGATATGAGGATTTACCTCCCGAAGTATGTACCAGAGGTCCTGAAACACCCTGCATATTGGAGTGACACAAAAGGAAAATAAATAACCGACAGCACCTTTATGTCTTTATGAGTCGACGTGGCTCAGGCGGTAGCGCGTCTAACTACTAACCTGGCGGCCCGGGTTCAAATCCCGGGCAGGACACTCGAGACTTTTCTCGCATGCCTGGCGCTCTGAGGTGCACTCAGCCTCCTATAGAATTAAGTACCAGTGTCCTTGGTACTCCTGGGAAGGTAAAGGCGGTCGAGCGTGGGACTGAAAACCCCACCTCACTTCGTACCGTATGTCGAGAATATGTGGAGCGCTACCTCCACATCCCCCATACGCCGTTCACGGCGCGTGCGTATCGCACAGGGTATAGCTTTACGATAAACCTTTTTGTCTTTTCTAACGCCACCCTCCCCTATTACCAACCGAACTCTACCCACACGTAAAAACTTTGAAAGGGCCAGTCTAGTAACAGTTGACTTCGGCCCGTCACGATTATCCGTCACGTTCTAGTTAAAAGACACCATGCCCCTACCGGGACTCGAACCCGGGACCTTCGAGTTATTGGCCTAACGCCTATCGCACGACTACCCGGTCGGTTCTACCCACATGTGTTCCTACCCTTCCCCTCAGACGTTTATCAGTCACATCGCAACGAACATTGCGTTGTTAAAAGGAAAGAACAAAAACATATCCAGGGTGTAAAACAATACGAAACTCCATTCCCAGATTCATTTGCTTTGACAAATACGATATGTATTTTAGAGAAATTAAAGGACGTTGAAGAAAACTGTTCCTATCAACTCCCTTTGGACAAGAAAACAATAACAATCAAACACACAAGTATATCTTTAAAATATATTTTTCGAGTTTCAGATATATTGAATTAAATTGGCTTTACTTATGACGTCTTGTCATTTTCGGCTCAGGTCGGGATAAGGAACGCAGAGAATGGAAGATACTGACTAGGGTCTTTCATAATTTACCATCCCCGGATCGCAGTTTCAGATGCATTATAATAGCAAATTCCGAAACTAGGTCTTTGAATATGCAACCGAAATCGCATGAATCCACTGGACCAGATATCCGAAACCCGAAGATCCGGATTTCGGATCAGGATCTGGCCATTCCTACTCTAGACCAGAGCGGCTAGTGTGATTACGAAATAAGTTATAAAGAAAATAGATTATTTACTTTCTTCTTGTTCGAGCATCAAAATTCCTGGTCAAATTAGATGAAGTTTCAAATGTAGGTTAAATTAGGTGGCTTTCAATTAGTGTACAATGTAACTGAATTTGAATTTTATGTATAGCCTTTAGGCATCACAGGCTCAGGCCGGGATAGAATATTGGAAGGTAGTCACCCAGGGCCTAGTTAGTAGGTACCACCCCGGCATTTTCCAGGTGTGACTGAGGAAACCCCCTGGAAAGTCATGATGGGCGTTCGCTGGAATCGTTCCCAGAACCTTGCGAATGGTAAGCCAACGTTCTACCAACTAACAAGCAAACATCCTGATGGGACAGAAAAGAATTATATATTATTTTCCACCACTATGATTAGAATGTCAACGTATGTGCACATGAAAATTTTGGCCACTCGAGTTCAATTACTTTGGGAGATATCGATGATATAAAAGTCAAATTTTATCTGTAAAGAATGATCAAAAAGTGTAAAAAAAATCCTTAAGATGGTGAAAGAAATGAGAGGCAAATACATAGTAATGGGTACTGGGTGGAAGGCCCTATCTGTTGGAGGGTACACTCTTCATGGCTACTATCTTGAAGTCCCCCATATTGAATCTTGATTGCTTTCCTTAAATGGGAAGGGGGTCTTGTAATATGTCATTCTAGGCTAGAATTTCACAAGAAATACATTTGTGAAGTCAGTTTTGCCGTAAATGCATTATTGTGAGAGAGAAGGGTATGTGGCACTAGTTTGGGGTAATGATGCAATCACCTGAAAGCACGCATACAAATCCATAACGATAGGGCATAAAACCCAGAAACAATTTGTGTGCATAAAATTATAGCCCAGAATGACATATTACAAGACCCCCTACCCTTCCCATTTAAGAAATCAATCGAAATTCAATATGGCGACCATAACAAACATACCCCCCCCCCCAAAAAAAAAAACAAAAAAAACAGGCAGGGCCTTTCTCTCAGTACCAACTACTGTGTATCTGCCTTCCATTTCTATCATCAATTTGAGAACAATGGGATATTTCGGAACTTTCTGAGCATCAGTATGCTTGCTTGGTAATGCGATTAAACGTTGCGATTTCAAATCACAGATGCATATTCTCGTTTTAAGCGTACATAACTGTAATATAATGTTATTAGTGTCATCAAATCTTTACCTAACCTATTTATCCAGCTTACGTTTCTGAACGCTTCATTGCTTATAGTTTTGAAAAAGACAAAAATTAAGTAGTTTACATGACGATATATTCTACATTTTGCACAGGCTACTGCGCACGTAAGTTCAATAAACTGCGAGGTAGAGATATTTTATATTTAATAAAAAATATGCATTCATTACAATACGAAACACATGCACGTGAACTTGTACTGGATGACCTTGCATTTCTATCGTATCTACACCAACAACAGAACATCATTCGTGCTTCTTTTGATCAATTCAGTAATATTTCGTGACTACAAAGGGCGTTTCTTTATGATTAGTGCAACCGTACGTGAAATTGTAAATGGTTATCTCAACTACCGAATGATCACAATGATGACCATGCACAGAGTAGCAGCGGAAGATCTAAGGCGAAATGTTTTGCTCCTTATGAGAAATTCTCAACCTTCTTATCTGACAGCTCTTCTATTATGAAACTCATAAGGAGAGATCCCGGTCTGGGAGAGCAAATTTCGTGTGGTGCCAGATTATCCTTCAACTGTAAAAACACAAAAATTCTAGGATGCACTATTTGGCGAAATAACAAGGATCAAAGTTTGCATAGCACTAAGAATCCCTTAAGGTTAATGTAAAGCAAAGATCTCCAACAAAATATACAGCACTATCTATAAAGTTATTTTTAATGTATGTTGTTATGGATATCCAACCCTATAACAATGAAGTTCTTTCAACAATGAACAACAAAGAAAATATAAAAAACGACATGGATAGAACTCTTGAATTGGTTATGGCCTTTCTTCCTTGAAAGTTTGAACTCTCTAGGCTTGAATTTGTAGGAACAGCATTGAAATTTCGTGCAAACATAAAAATATATTAGACATATACGGAGATAGTGCTGCCATCTTTTGTTGGAGATCTTTGCTTTGCATTAACCTTAAAATGTTCTTCGCTGACAACCGGCTGGGTGGTGGAGACGGTAGCGTGTTGACTTCATGACCCAGGTGTTCAGGTTTGAGTCCCGATACCTGCAAGTTTCTCTTCATTTTTTGTCAGCAGAATGGGTACGTCGTGCACTGTAGTAGAAAATATTAAGCATGAAGGAAAGCTATATTTGTGTAACATTTTATTATTCGGAAAACGCTCTTTGTGGAACGTGTACTATTTGTGGTCGAAAAAAAAAGTGTGTCAGGAAACACAGTAATTTATAACATTATCTCGCAGGTATATCCTCGACTTTTAAGTGGAACAGACTAAGTCAAAAATGAAAACGAAACGCAACTTAATGTTTTCCCTTAATTGTTAATAAACACGCATTTATAGGCGATCAACAATATTGTTCTTCACCAATCGAAAGAAGGCAACCTAGAAAACCACATTAACTCAAAATCGCATATATATTTTTTCTTTGCTTAATGTGTTTCACTTGTGGAATACGTACAGTTAATGTGGAATATGCACGAAAAAATGTAAATTGAAAACAGCTGTTCTCTTTCATTGTCGTGCAAACACCGTAGCCGAATTCAACTAGTTTGTTCCGAAACTGTTTTTCCGCACAGCATTGGTAACATTTCAATAAGAGCACTTTTCGAATAACAAATTGTTTTAAAATAGTCTACATTTTCCCTTCAATATCATTCTTTTTCACTCCACAGCATGAAACATTCAATATGCTTAAAAAAAAAAAAAAAAAGATATCAGGATTCGAACTTGCAACCTCTGACTCGTGAAATTAACACCGAGCGGCCGTTGCATAGTGTTAGAGCGTTGGCTTAGCATTCGGGAGGTCGTAGGCTCAATTCCAGCGGCTGTTTTTTCAGGGTTTTTCCTCAGTCACACCAGGCAAATATCGGGATGGTACTTTTAACTTAGGCCCTGTCCGACACCTTCCCCTATTCTTTCTCATCGTCTATCCCGGACTGACTCTTATATGCCTAAAGGTCCTAAATAAAACTTAAAAAAAATAATCAAATTCGTGAACTTAACAAGTCTCCGCCACCCGGCCAAGTATAAGGTGCCTTTTACACTTTAAGCTCTGATAGTTTGAAAGTAGCCAAACAGTGCGACCCAGGATTTGAGTGGCTTCACACCTGAAGTATAAACTGCCATCACACGAAGTATGCTCCCAAACTACACTTCCTAGACCGGGACAAAATCACGGAAATACCTGAAACAATGACTAAAAAGGAACATGAAACTACCATCATGAGAACACCAATGGAACTCATGATTAAAACACCAGAGAAGCTAGCGGTGGATCAATGGTAAACGGGCCACCCCTGGAGTCCTCGGTTCGATCCCTGCTCATTAGGGTGGAGCGAAAAACGTAAAAACTGTGTGACTGGTTTCTAATAAAGAAAATAAGTTGAATTTAGTCTTCATGAATAAGCCTGCAAAAGCTTTCTTTTTTTCTGAAAAATAAATCCTTCGAATCCCACAAGAGCTTCGAAATTTTCAAAATTGGAAATTTTGTGTTATTGTTACGTGTATAAATTTGTGTGTTACTATTTCAACGTGGAACTACGTTTTGGGTTTACATTTAAAACTTATAAACATTTAGAATTAGTCTGGAACTGTCACCCCTACTTTGCGAGAAAACTCTTGCGCATACGCTGCTTTAACGAGTGATAGTCTGAGAGCTAATTATTAATGTTTACAACTTTATAAATGCAAATCCAAAGCGTAGTTTCACGCTGAGAAAGTGACACTCAAATTTATACACGTAACAAACTAACAAGAACACAAAATTTCAGATTTTGAACATTTCGAAGCTCTTGTGTTGCGACACCCGAAGAATTTATTTATCAGAAAAAGGCATTTGCAGGATTATTCATGAAGGGTAAATTCAACTTATTTTCACTATTAGAAACCAGCCACACAACTTTGACGTTTTTCGCTCCACCCTACTGCTGCTCATGTCACGTGCGATTTTTTGTGGACAAAAACTAAAGGCCTAAAAAAAAAAAATAATAATAATAATTCAAATTCAAATTGTGCGTGGGTTTTCTTGGGAATTCCCCCACTTTCTTCATTCCACCAATTCATCCCATCATCATCCAGTTGGTCTGGGCCAAAGTTGCCTAAAGGTCTTAAGAAAAATTCAATTCAATTTAAGACTGAGAAGCTACTCGTCACTTTCTCTTTAGTTGCATTATTCCTGAATATTCATGTAAAAAACTCTAGTTTTGGGAAGTCTATACTACAAGAACGGTTGTCTTACGACAACATCAACCGTTCGTCAATGATGTATCACTTACATTTTCTTGACATTATAAATGTTCTTCCTATTTTTGCAAAAAAGAAGAAGAAATGAAGACGCCAAACATCGATATTCGTGACGAAGAATGATGTTCCCTGCTTATCTCCTCGCAAAGAATAAAGGTAACATAGTGTCTCCCACCCAAACCCAATCCTTTTCTTCAACTAAGGCACGAGGACCAGACACTCACTAGATGCGACGTACGTACACAGAGATGGGACTGTCTTGGAGCCTCGAAACCTCAGACAAATATTGATTCTGGCGCACGGATTTTACCCCACCATATAAGGAAGTCGAGGAATTGAGAGAGCAGGGGGTAAAAGGAGCGACGACGACAAAACACTCCACAAAATACCTCCACCCCCAAATGAATGAGAAAACAAACCCTGTTATTGTAGCATCTAAGATATGAGGTTGTTTTCTTCACCTCATAAAGATTCCTTCTTTCCCCTCTTCTACAACATGTGGAGACATTTCTTATTCATCACTTCCTGCAAATGGAGGTATCTTCTGTCGACACTTTTCCACCTTAATGCACCACAATGTTGTTCGACCAATCGGAAGTGATCTCATATTGATTAACATCTTCGCTTACGCTAAAGACATCCATATCCACGACTTATAACTATTTTGACAATTTCCGACAAAAAAAAAGAAGTAATTTCCGTTATGAGGAATGTATTAACTTTCGTACTTCTCTTGTAGAAGAGATTTCAGAGTTTTAGAAAGAGGAAGCTGGACAACTTGCTTTCCATTGATATAAAGTGACCAATCGTCGCGTATTATATGGGGTATCCTGTTGTTTATGGATTCGTCCCTGGCATCCCATTACTTAGGTTGCAGACCACCTAATTGTCACCAATTTTAAAACATGTGTTTTATATTGTCACGTATTCTTATTGTTTTTAAATCATCTTAGTGATTGATTTTTTATTTTTTATTTGGCAGAATATTCACTCTGTAGAGCTTATAAGCAGGTTTGATTAGGAAGCACATTAAATGTAAAGTTTAAACAAACATATGCTACTGATTAATGTGTTTTCTTTGTAGGGAGAGGGGGGGGAGGAGATAAAATAAAATGCTCAATATCTAAGAGAACGACTTATTAGAAAGTACACAGTTAGTTCTTGCTACTCGAACAATTATGTGTACAAGGGTCTTTAAAGGTCAGGGACTAACTAATTAACTAACTCCATGGCTTATGGAACTCGCAAATTCATCGCCGCAGTAACAAACGTTCGCCACTAGATTCTATCCTAGGCAATATCAAGCCAATTTTCATCACGAACACCTACTTCTCGAAGATCTCTTCTAATATTGTCCTCCCAACGACGTCCCCGGTCTTCCCTATGGTCTCCTTCCATCCGACACTGCAACCAGGATAGAATATAATCTTCGTTTTTCCCCCATCCGAGCTACATGGCCTGCCCACCTTAGTCGTCGCGATTTCATTATTTTTACAATATCTGGGGAATCATACAGTCCGTGGAGTTCTTCATTATGCAGTCTCCTCCACTCTCCAGTCATCTCGTCCCATTTCGGCCCATATATCTTTCTCAAAATCTTATTTTCAAACATACGTAATTTATGTTCATCTGGTTCCCTGACCTTTAATGAAGGTCAGGGACACGAAATAAAAATTAGTAAATACCCACAATTAAGTTTCTTCTTGCAGAAAGCGAAAGTCTCGTGCGTTTAGCGTGTTGGACTCGTACAGTCCCATCTAGCAGGCGCAGGTTCGACTTCAGTCGGATGAGTTATTACTTATTATATTTATAATTGCATGAGTGTAATTAAAATTTAAATAGTTTACTTTTATATATTTGCTTTATTTAATTTTTACATTCGAGATGATTACGTGAACAAAGATAACATGGACGCGGGAACAGCACTATGGCTTACGCCCTTCCCGCATTATGTGAACAAGTGGAAAGAAAACAAAAACAGATTTCGTGGAAAACAACGTCACAAAAATCTGTTGCAGAATATACTTTGTCGAGGCTAAAAAAAAAGTTTCGAAATCCTATGTGCCAAACACTCGTGTCTGTGTAGTATGATGTTCCCAGTAAACCCTACATTATTACGCAGACACTGTACGCAAATCTCATCTTCAATACGATGTAGTTGCTGCAGAAAGTCTTTACAGTTTCTATATGGAATCATTATTCTATTATATAATATGCACGTTCCTTAAAACGTACTCTTGAACTTTCATACTAACACGGATCTCAATGGTTTATATCCTCTGAATACAATGCTCAAAATAGCACGAAGAGGCCCTTACTTTCTTATTAATGGGAGCTCATTGCCTTAACTTTCAATAGGCAATCGCCCCCACAACGTGGAAACGTACTTTTACCTATTCTAACCCACTTCGAGCACTGCCTGAAAACAAAATATTACCTTGCCGCCGATTTCCTCCGAATCACCAAAACCATATTTTCGAGAAATATGGTTAAAAATAGTGTTAACTTCATACTTACAATTATGAAAATTGGTTTAAAAAATAGTTCCGGTTGGAAGCAATGAAACCTGGTTTAAAAAAAAGTTCCGGTTGGAATCGAGACCCAGTTTCGTAGCTACAGTATGTGCAAGTTCGCACGATGATGATGCTTACTGACAGAAGAGCTACATTATTGAGATATGTCGGTTTTTGCTTCTTGTTCCTGACCCTTTTCTCCTAATCGGTACAGTAGCCTGCTACAGTTGTGCTAATTGTTATAACTTCATAATGAGCTTGGTTTGGTTGGGATTAAGCGTTGCCACTTGGGCATCTTTGCATGCCACTGTCTAAATTTATCCACAAACAAAAATATTTACCGCTAGAAATTTACGGCCAAACAAATCGGTGGCGAGTGAATTGTTATTAACGTCCTAAACAAGTTGGTAAGCTTCTAAGGATGGGACCTAAAGGTGCAGTTTCGTTTGTGCGATTGGCGCATACGAAGATCGCATTCAGCGGACGCGAGCGACGGAAGCATGCAGTAGGGTAGTTTCGTTTACGCGCGCGCGACGCCCTACTATGCTTGATACATTTATATGATTTACTTTTCGCGCAGTGCAAGTTTAAGATCTTTCTGTAAACAATATTTCTTACAGTAACAAAATTTTAGGCGTGATTACAAACAACTATAATAATAATATAAACAATACTTTAAATTAAACTCAACTTTCATTCAATTTAAAACAATAGTGTTACTTCAATTTGCTTGTATACTCTGCTGCCATCTATTGAAGACCAAACGTACTACAGGTTTGCATGTATTCTCTTTCTTTCGGGGTTTACCAACAATTTCATAGCATTTTCGTCCAATTCTTGACATGGCTTTCAATCCTCATCTCTGCTGAAGTTCATATTTGACACAAAATACTCAAGATTCAATGAAAACACGAATGTAAACTGCGCATAATACCATGCAACGCTTGCAACTGCTGCAGCTTGACTGCTCTCCGAAGCGTTACCAACAGCCCGACAATTTACCTTCTACAATCTTGGTAAAAAACAACTAGAATCGTGCCCTAAACAACCAGAATTTATTTTGTTCTGTTATAATCGTGCAAATGATATTTAAGAAAATTTTAATAGTTTAAAACATAGTTAACTCAATTAAAACTTATCATCAGTGACTTCATCAGTGGGAGTTAACGGGCAATTGAGGGTGACAGCATTTATTTCTCCTATATAAGCCAGAAAAAAATTCAAAAATAGAATTCGACATGTGTAAACCCATTCTACCTCATTATTATTATTATTAACAATGTTTAACAAATGTAAAAATTTCTGCATTGGACCAAGTAAAAAAGCCTCGACATTGTAAATTCTGCCAATTTTCTAAATGAGTTTTCACCACTAGCAACACAATAATTGAAGAGCTCTTACAAAAGCTGACTAAATATACATTACACTACTGTAAGTTTTCGCCGCAGAAATTCCATTTTAGTGCTCAAGTCACCATGTAAATAGAGTATTTCAAGCAGACGAATTAAGGGCCCCTAAGACAAAAAGTGCTCTTCAAACTGAAGACAGAAAGACTTTTCTATGGGTTTCAATGACATTAGGCAATATTTGTTGAAGTTGTTTCATTAACCCACAACCAAATTTCAGACATCTTTTCCTTTCAGTTTTCTCTTATCCTTCTTTAGTACCAAATTTCCTTAATTCTGTCAGTTTCCTCTCAAAAATAAAACGTGCATATATTAAGATCTAACTGCTTTTCTAAATCTATGTTTAAGAAACTTTTTTTTTTCAAATGGTACGTGGAATTGAAAAAGAATTATACGATGATCGACTGCTCTATTTTAAAATAATATTGAGATTTATTTTTTAAAAGGTATTTTTTAAAATAACTAGATTACAACTAAGCAACATTTAAAAAAAGACTAGATTTCCCACTAGCAACTAAACGGCTATTTTCCCAACTAAACGGTCTTTCAAAAAGACTAGATTTAGTTGGAAAACGACTAAATTGGCAACACTGCTCCGAAGGAGTCGTTGCAACAGTTGCTAGCGACACCATGCGTCCAACGCGCTAACAAAACCGCCTTCACTGATTTCTCTTCAACGTGTCAATGCAGTGGCGCGTGAAGCAGTTGCATGCGATCTTCGTATGCGCCAATCGCACAAACTAAACTGCACCTTAAAAGTTTTTGGCCGAAACCACTGCGTTCAATGGACCCGACGGGATTTGAACCTGTGCCCACGTGCACATAAAACAAGCGCTCTAACCTCTCGGCCACCCCGAGGTCTAAAAATTGATGCTGAGTTTCTGAAAGTGGTGAGGGCAGATGTTAGTTCTAAACTGACGTTGGTTATCTTAGCTTAGTGACAATTTTCTCCTGGAAGATTAGCTTTTTGGATGTGTTTATTCATTTTTTTTTTAAATTACTCAAAATAGAGTACGTCATTTGAAGGACATGTTCTTTTATTTTAACAAAAAGAAAACTAAAGCGTAAAACTATGAAATGTCAGCAAGTAAATTACTGCACGTGGCAGAACATCCACAATAACACTTGTTAAACGCACGCAACCTAGCCCTCTGCACGTGGATTAATAAAACGCTGATCATTCGGGAATTTACCGAAAATAAAACAGATCGTTTGTGCGTTGCAGCAAACATCGGGAATCACCCGAAAATGATACTGATCGTTTGAGTCTTACTACAAACAAAGATTTTTTTTAACTTCCAAGTTTTCAGCAACTCAAGAGCGAGTAGCAAAATCAACGCATTATTGTTATATTATTATTATAACGACGGGAATATGAAAATAATACATTGTATGAAGATGAGATTTGTAATTCTCTTAATTTGTTGAATCGCTAAGTCAGTTATTTCCAACTAGCAAATTTATAACGTTAGAGTACGTTAACCCTCTCAGAGAAACTGGGACAGTCAAACGCAAAGACGGCCATACAAACCGTCTTTTTCCTTTGAATCTGATTTATGGCCTTTAGGCATCTAAGGCTAAGACCATGATAGGAGAGGGGAAAGGATTCGGGATCCCAGGGCCTATGTTGAAGGTGCCATCCCGGCATTTGCCTGGTGTGACTGAGGAAAAAACGGTGAAAAACCTTAGTCAAGATGGTCGGCCTCTGGGATTGAACCAATGACCTCCTGAATGCTACGCCAACGCTCTACCAATGAGATACGGCTAGAATTCCTCAAGCTGATATACCCAGTTTGCAATAATTCCTATTTCAGTTTCTACTGTTTCTCGATGGTAAATTCTAGCAATTCTTGTTTCAATGCAAGTATATAGAACACATTAGAGTACATTGTTTACAAAAAAGTGTATATATATATATATATATATTCCACTGTGTGCAGCAGAAAGTGAATAGAAATATATGAAACGTACAATGGTAATACATCGTACAAAAATTATATTTATTGTGAGTTTCATGTTTTCAGGTCAGAAATGAACATAGGAAAAATTATAATTTTTGAATCAAATCTGGCCTCGTTTGAGCACAAGTTCTGCACATGTATAGAAACGTATAAACTCGCGATATTAGACAAGTTACAGTTCTCGTATTTCATCTGTTGGCGTGTTATTGGCTGGATATAACTTGTCGATGCACATGCAAAATGTGTGTTCGAACGAGGACACATTCGACTTAAAAAGTAAAATTTTTCCGATTTTCGTCTTTGGCATGTAATTTTGGGGCGGCTCACGAGAGAAATATCAAACTCACAGTAAACATGGATTATAACAGGATGTACGTTTGAAAAGTTTACATCTATTTTCTGCTGCACACAATGGAATATACATGATGCAGTCCTATTTCGCACTTTTCTTTAAATGAAACAACTGCATAAAATTGTTTTTTCTTTTTCTAAACGATGTACAATAGTGTCTTCTACATACTGTACTTCTATTTTTATTTGACACTGTTATAAAGAATTTGGTATAAAGGCGCTCTGGTAAAATTCCTCTTTTGCAAGCAAAAGTCTTTTCCCCGCTCTGCTGCAGTTCATGTTTGTATTCATAACTTCTTTTCGAAGGATGGGCGTACATTTGTTTTCTGGTCAGCAACAGCTACACATATGTAGTTGATTTCATTGTAGGTAAAATTAACACACATTTCCCCACTCAAGGTTTGGACGGTGTAATGGCTGGTTTGTTATCGAAACAATTAATTAAAATCTTCCTTGATTAATGCGAAACTAATCGCTGAACTTGCCGGATAAACTCGAGTCGATTAGGATTTTTTCACTGCCCGCCCTTACTGATAAAATAATAATAATAATCTAATTGAAATTGATTTCTGCTAACACTGATAAATATCGGCTCTGATATTTACTAATAATAGAAGATTTACTTCTACGATCGTTTACTGACTTTTAGGAAGAAATCTGTACGGGTTTATAAGAAATAAAAAAGAAAATATCCTTTTCATAAGTTGTAAATCTACCACTTCTGATCGTTAATCAGTCTGTACAGTTATTCAGCGTTTAAGAAATCAGGTAGTCGCTCGCCATAATCTAACCTTTGCAGAGATGGCGTTATTAGCTCATTTACGCGTGATCTAATTAATTGAAAGAGCAGTTTTCATCTAGTAGTCTCCGATTTTAATTTTGGCACATCTAAAATTGGTAATGCATACACCATTATTATTATTATTTATTGTTTAGTGTAGGGTTACATTAAGCTATACAATTCTTTTACATAAATAATGGTTACATAATAGAAGAGCTTGTTGCCCTACAGTAACAGAAAAAAACACATAAATCAGACACAAATATTATGCAAAAGCATACAAAAGAGATAGAAAAGTTACAAAATAAGTACCATATACATGTCCATGCTTATGATATGTAGTTAAAGTAAAACACAATGATGGGAAAACAAAACACACACACACACAAAATCATGATAAAAGAAACAAAAAAATACATTTGGGTAAATAGTGAATGGTTGAAAGATTACAAGGTTGAAATGGCTGCTTATATACAATGAGTGATTATGTAAGTGAATGATGGCCTAACGTGCGCACTATTCAGTAGTCATATATTACGTCCCTGATTTTCCTTTTGAAAATATTTAGATTCGTATATTTGATCTTTCATGTATAATTGCTTGCCAGAAAATTAAATTACCAAAAATAACCTCTCGTAAGAAAAAACGTCGCCTCTACTGAAACCTCTATGTGAGATTCTACATGCAAGCCATCAGATTCTCCTTTAATTTTCTCCAGGATACCTCCATAATAATATATTTCTCCTTAAATTCCAACTGAATACCTCCCTACAAAAAAAAAAAAAAAAAAAAAAATCCGTACGATCTGTCTACTTGTTCCAATGATACCTCCCGTAAATACCAACTAAATACCTCCATACACAAAATTACCAAAATCCGCACTACAAATCTACTTGTTCCAATGATACCTCCATAATACTATATTCCTCCGTAAATACCAACTAAATACCTCCATACAAAAAATACCAAATTCCGTGCTTGAAATCTACTTGTTCCAATGATAACTCCATAATACTATATTCCTCCGTAAATACCAACTAAATATCTGCATACAAAAGTACCGTCTAACCAGTACCGAAACCTCCATAATAATTGCTTTCAGCATGCGCCATGCTCTAATTAAAAGCGAAATCCACTAAAATACTTTTTTCTAACACCTCACTACTCTACTTTCTGAGAGAGAGAGAAAAAAAAGAGAAAAAATAAAATCCTATTCTTACTACTTCATGTCTACTCTAGATTCCTCCAAAAATAATTTCCCGCCAAATCCATTTTCCATACACCCTCTACAGCCGCTATAGTCGAAAAGTCGAGTGACTAGCAGCACCACTGTCTGATTATAATCTACAATTAAGCGCTTAGTTACTCATCTGCACATTCTTTGTTCTTCTCAGAAACGCACGACTGTCGTAAGCTTTTCATTTGCTGAAGCTAAGCTGAAGTCAATTGATAATTTTCAGCAGCGGTTAGTCCAAATGCATAATAATGAGAAAATACGGTGCTGGGAAGGTAACTTCCACCATTTTCTTATTAGAACTTAGTTAATTTAAAGTATTATATATAAATATGTTCAGCATCTTTGAGTAAACAGAAGAACTGTTAATTACAACCAATATTTACAGTCGGGGACAGAAAAAGATGTCCATTTCAGCATCTATAACTAGTGATTCATTTTTACACCGAGGAACAATAGAATCAGTTTTAACAATAACAACATTTATCAAATAGTCCATAGAATAAAATAGACATCCAAATTCCCAGGGTTCTCACTCATTTGCCAAGATCAAATTCCCTGACTTTTCCAGGTTTTCCAGGTCACTACTCAGAAATTTCCAGATATCTCATTTTGTATATACATACCATGGGAAAATAAAGATCATAGTTGCATGAAAATAAAGATACATCAAAATATTTCACTGTATTCTTTTCTTAAATTGCTTCATGGTTAGCACATTAGCCTCCAAGTAATTTCAAAAACGATCTAACATTAAATGTCTGCTGTAGCTAAATGAACTTCAAACAATAAGCTACCAAATTCCCTGACATTTCCAGGTCTCAGACATTTTTAGTGAAATTTCCTGACCTTTCCAGAACTTTTTAGTGCTAAAATAGATTCCCTGACTATTCCAGGTTTTCCAGGTGAGTGGGAACCCTGATTCCCTATATAACATGCACTTCCCCTCCAAAAATATTACTGACACCAAATGAACCTAGTGTAACCTAATTTGCAGTTAATATCCTTAATTTATTGTCTGAGCTAACATATCTAATCTTTTCAAACTGATCGATAGAATAAAATAGACATCTAAATCAAACCTTTAACTTTAAATTCAGTTAGTAATTAATTACTAGTTCTGTTAATAAATAAATATACTGATTATATTAAAATCACCAGTGTCCATGATATCATATCATATATATATTTCAAATGCACAAACCTGATGCAACTACCTAAATGTACATAAATTATCTTGATTACGTAATTCATTAAATTAAATATTAGATTTGTTTTCATAGCTATACCTAAATACACAATCTATTAATTAACATCATGACTGTTACAATTCTGGATGTACGAGTTGAAGCAAAACTGTTCCATTTACTTAACTTTTACTGCAAATTGAATGTCTGGAACTGAAACTGTTCCCATTTTATAAAATTGCTTTAGTATAAGCATACACATACACAATAGTTCAAGATTGTGAGATGGATGACAATAAGTATTGATCAATTATCCGTTTAACATCTTGAATGGCCCTGTTTTTGTTATCTTTTCAAACTATACCTGCCATATTCCCAGGATTGTCTTTATTTCTGAATAACGGTAATATCCTGAGAAATCAGTTTCTGCTAAAAAAAATGTAAATCCTGAATTGGTTTCGTATACACCCGACCCATTGAAGTACTAGACACCTTAACTGTAAGATATTCCAATTCCCTAGTATCAGACCTAAATTATTACGATCTTCCAATTTCTTAGTGCTGTTCAATTGCACTAATTCTTTCTCTTCTCTAACTGAATTTTTCTCATTGACATATTCATTTTCTTTTTGATCCTCAATTTTCATAATCGATTGTTCTACCTCTGTCACACTATACATCACTAACTACCGATCGTTCTGGATGTTGACTGTGCATCGATTCCTTCTGCTTCTTAATAATACACATCTGTATTTCGATCTGGTTCTTAGTTAAAGTATCGACTGTTTCTCGTAACCACTGCATTTCCTGCGATACCGAAGTCCTTTCATTCTTAAAAACCATGTTTCTATTTAAGTTATTTCTACTGTTTATCCGTTGATTCCCTTGAAATTCAGAACATTGCCTGTTCCTTGAGCTCCACACATAATCTCTTTACTTAGTAAATAACTTCTGCTTTATCTTGTATCTCCAATCATCAAACAGAACATTCATCGCTTTACGTCCTAGTATCTCATACGGCAGAAAATACTTAGTTATCATCCATTCCAGGTGGTACATACTGTCACGATCCACGCATGGTAACATTATGTTGCCTAATAACTCGATATCCGTTTGTGCCACATCCTTAATTTTACATATAACTTGTTCCAGATCTTGATTACCCTGCAACTGTGCGAATGTTGTCTAATACATAATATTAAACTCACAGCCGGAGTCTATTAACGTAGACAAGGCAGAGGTATTAACATTTAATACGATTGCCAAAGAGGTGATCTTACGTGACTACATGTGGAATCAATACAATTAACCTATATGTCATCAATGCCGACACCAGGGACTACCTTATTTGCTTCCTCCGTTTCAACTTTAGCTGCCTCTTGTACCTGGCCGACTTGATTTCTTACTCTTGATGATGGAACATATCTACTTTGACCACATCTAATCTTAAAATGACCCTTTGCTCCACACAAATCGCATCTTTGATTATAAGCCGGACAGCTCTTCTCGGGTGACTTCGAGCATAAGAGTTCTTAATCCAGTTAGTTTGATCACTTTGCTTGTTAAGAGACACACTAGCCTGATCTCTTTGTCCAATTGCATCAATGTCCTTTTCACACAGAAACTTGATGGAAACGAGATAACTGTAGACTATCTCTTTCTACCATTTCATGGTGCAACACAACTTGAACTGCATCGTCGAACGTTCATTTATCCATAGATAACGAACGCTTGCGTAGGTTAGTGTCACTTACTCCAAAAATCAGTTGAACCACTAAAGCTTCATTTAAAAATAAATCATAACACTTGCTCGCTTGTGAACGTAGTAACTGAATATAGTCATTTAGAGATTGTCCTAATTGTTGCGATAACGTGTGGACATGAAACCTCTCAGTACGAAAATTAGATGGAGTATCTAACAGTTGACAAACTATGCTGTATTTCCTCAAATGTTAGTTTCGCCAGATTCTTTGGTTTCACGTACATTAAGTTTTTCAAAAGTGGTCCCATCTAAAGATGATAGCAGTAGATAGGACGATCTTGATGGTTCCTGCCCTAAAACTTTTCAATGTAAACTGAACCTTTGCAGATAAACTTTAATTTTAGCTTTTCGAGGATCAAACGCAGGGAACAGAATGCTTGAAGATGCCATCGTTTACAATCACTGTTAATCTGGTTCGTTAATCCACAACATTAATTCGCCAATGTATATACTAGAATAATGCCAATGATGAGATGCTTCCTAAAATATAGCCGATATTTATAATTAGCATTTCCAAATAAGATATTCATTATCACATGACGGTAGTCTTTTATTCAACATAATAGTATCCATAATCCATATGCAATCTTATTAATTGAAATCTGAATTGTCACATATACGATATATTTATCATATGCTAAATCATATCAAAGTTACTCACATATTAATTCCGATACATATTCTATATGACTGCCTATCATATTCTGAAGTGTTCTAAAACAATTTCAGTCCATAACTATATAGTAATTCATTTTTACATCGAAGAACAACAGAATCAGTTTAACAATGACAACATTTATCAAATATTCCATAGAATAAAACAGACATCTGAATTCCCCATATGTGTAGTGAGTACTATCAATCTGTGGTTTTGTTTGTTCTTCTGAGTAATTTTTGTTCCTCATAACGTTTCGGATGATTCAGAGGGTCCTCTTCATTTTTTGTTCCCGACTGTACATTTTTACTCTACTGTTGTCATTTTTTGAGACTCGTCAATATTTGTACAATGTAACCAAAAAACGTTCTTGGCGTCGCATGGGAAGACGTGATCACTGATACGGAAATAAATGCCTCACGTCTTGGAAAAGCGATCGGAGTGGAAGTAGGAACATTGGCCGTGACCAAGACAGCGTGTTGCGCACTCACAGCAGTCATAGCTCAAGTAGTAGCGAAGACAAATGGTAGTGTCGCAGCAGCTCGTTAGGGGTTGTCTGCTTTATGACTTTAAAGTGGGCTTGTTCGCAGTCGAATGAAGTCCCCGAATACGTCAAGCCTTTAGGGATAATGCTGTGATTCAACGCGCCGCCAGGCATTAGTTCCAGAAGTCCAGGTCGCGAGATTTGTTCCTGTATGTTGAACCCCGCCGTGGGCGGTCGCGGGCCCTAAGTTACGAGGGCCTGAAGGCGGTCATAGAGGAAGACAGCAGTCAAAAGGGTGGCTTTGCCAAACAAATCCTAATTTCTGATGTAACAGTCACACTTCACCTACACCACATAGGAAAGATGGATACGCCAGTGGTATAAACGGCAAGTGGCTACTCCACACACTGTCGAAAGTCTACAAAGACCAACGAGTGACGGTTAGGGCTGTCAAAACTATCCGGATAATTATCCGGATAATTTCATTATTCGAATCCGAATAATCGGATATCCGAACAACGGAGAAACGGATATCCGTTTATTCGATTAACCGAAAACGAACAAACGGATATCCGTTTATTCAATTATCCGAAAACGAACAAACGGATATCCGTTTATTCGATTATCCGAAAACGAACAAACGGATATCCGTTTATTCAATTATCCGAAAACGAACAAACGGATATCCGTTTATTCGATTATCCAAAAAACGAATATCCAAATAGTTGTTGTCCGATGAACAATGAAACTTATAGAACAAAGAAATTTGAGTAGTGTAGACCTCTACATTTTGGTTTAGTGCAAAATTATCTTCCTACAACAAGTTGTTAAACATTTTAAAAGCAGAATATTACTTGTACTTTTAGACTTCAGCAGCTAATGCTGTGAAGCTTTAGCGCCCGCTCTGTCCGTCTGTCGACAACTTTCAACTTAGAAACTACTAGGGTTGGAAAGGTGATTGAGGTGTCGTTGAAAAGGTCTCGGTGAGACTAGCTCAAACCCGTATCATTTATCCAGATTACAGGAGGGGTGCCAGAGATAGGGGCGTTGCTAGATATGGGGTCACTTTATGTCTAGTAAGATGTTTGAGGTGGCGTTGAAAAGGTCTCGGCAACACGAGTTAAAAACCCGTATCACTCATCCAGATCGCAGGGGCGGTTTCAGAGATCGAGCGGGCCCAATTTATATCTTTGGAACAAGTCGAGCTAGGAATGTATTTGAAGCGCCGTTGGAAAGGTCTAGGCAAGACGTGTTCAAACTTCAAACTCGTATCGTTCATCCAGATTGCAGGGTCGGTTGTCAAGTTTCGGAGTGATTTTAAACTTTAAAATTACTAGGGCTAGAAAAGTGGTTGAGGTGACGTTGGCAAGGTCCCGGCAACGCGAATTCGAACCCGAATCATTTCGCCAGGTTGCAGGGGCGGTTCCCGAGATTCTGGGTTATTTCAACTTTGAAACGACTGGGTTAGGAAGGTAGTTGATATGTCGTTGAAAAAGTCTTAGCAAGAGTTTAAACCCATATCATCCATCTAGTTTGCACGGGAGGATTCCGAGTTTAACAGGCGGGAATTCGCAACTTTGAAGGTACTAGAGCTAAGAAAGTGGTTGAGGTATCGTTGGGAAGGTCTCGGCAACACGAATTCAAACCCGAATCATTTCTCCAGCAAGGGCGGTTCCCAAGATTGGGGGGGGATTTTCAACTTTGGAACGACTGGGATATGAAAGTAGTTGATGTGTCTTTGAAAAGGTCTCGCCACAATTTTTCGAACGCAACATTGTTCATATAAAGAGGATGCTCGCTGCTGAAGCCTGGCGGTTGCTTATATGCACAGTCCCCGACTCGACTCCGCCTCGCTTGTTATAAATTTGCTAATTTCACTTAAAAACACCGTAGAACTTTGACCGTGAACTCTAGAATTTTGACATTAGCACTCAAGAATTTTAGTGATTTGTAGTCAAGAATGAAGCTAATGTCTACTCAAGATCCAGGTTGTGTGGTTGTAGGGTTGGTAGCATATTGCTTTCACAAACCAAGCTACGAAGAACATTGTTTTCACTTTCATCCCTGTGTACACTCAGATTCATAGAAAATAGGTGATGGAAAAAATTGAATGTCCGAAAGTTGCACAATCTCGCAACATACGCGGCAAGCACAGAATATGGAATGTTGAATATAGGCACGGTACTATTAACATTGTGTATTTTATACAACTATTTCAAAAATTGCCCAGAGAAACGAAGTGCGCACGGGCGTATGCAGTATACACGCGACATTTGTCGTTGTGTCGTCGACGACTAATGCTGTCGGGACTCGCGACTTGAGATACCTTTTTATGCATGCGACATTTGTCGTTCGTCCAAAAATTTACTTTTCGCAATATCACTTGGTATCTTCTCAAAATGTCTCCAAACATTGCTTTGAGGCATAGTTACTCTCTTTCCAGTCTTCACGCTAATCAAAACAAAGCACTAACCAGTTGCTCCACAAACAGAAATATGGGTATATTTCTTCTATATATATCAGCAGTGACACATTCCTTTGTACTTGGGTTCGTCGCGCTTCAATTGCTATGTTCTTAGAAACTCGACATTTCTAAATATTTTAGAACACCTTATTTTCGGCGTGCACACAATCAGATTAAAAATGCACGTGTTTTCCCAGAAAGTATTTAGAGCCAAATGAAAATTTGCGAGCACTTTGTCGGAATTCACTTACAGTTAGGTTGACACGCTATTGAAGAAAATAGTTTTGAGATTAACAAAAGCTATTTGTTTCCACTTCTTAACGGATGTTCAAGACAATCCGAACTATTTTCTTTTGGCAAGACAATCAATAGCATGTCCTATTTCTAGAGATAGAGCATTGAAGTCTAGTCTTACAGTTATTTTTATATTTACAATACTTTGCTCTCCGAATGTCCAAACTAAAGGAAAGACATTCAGAGAGTTTTCCTGTCTCATTAGTCATATGGTGGGATGGGTCTAGGATGTTTCGATGCAGGATGTTTTAGTGAAAGCAAGTTTCGGTGCAATAAATTACTGGTGAATGTTGTTTATTGATAAATTAGTAAAATAGGAAAGTTAAAATATATAAAATTAATTAGTTGCTACATTATTATAACGTTATTAAAGTTTCCCTACACCAGCAATCTGTTCGGTAGTAAATATTTCATTTTGAACGAGTAGATCTACAACAGATTAAGAAAATTGATTAAGCCTCACGAAGGAAACAGGTACTTGTTATAGAAATGTCTTCACATAAATTAATTCTTGATAACATGCTTAATTTTTATCTAATTAAATATGCTCAGAGAGAGAAAGGTGGGGTAAGCACAATATTGCTGTATCATTCAGTCTCCTGTGGAGAGATCAAAGAGTCTAAGCGCCCAATGCCACTGTGGCAAATTACCAGACTATTTGAGATGGCATATTTTTTTTATATATTATCTGTGTTTTTCGTTTTCATACGTTTTCGTTTTCGTATATAATATAACTTTCATAGTTATCAGGCACACAAAACATTATCTTCCGTTATCTTTCTCTTACACTTGGTTAATAGTGTTCTCACAATGAAGGTAAAAGGAAGAAACAACCTTCTAAAAGATATTCCATTAAAAATGTTGAACCGGATATATTAAGGTGATTTAGAGGACATTCTGAACCCCTTCCGGTTGTAAGTAAAAAATAGTAGATACCCGCCCCCTTCCCTTATGCTTACGTAAAACACATCAAGTTTATTATCGTTATTTCGTGGTAAAAAAAGTACCTAAATCTAGACTAAGTTTTTTTTTAGCGATCTTACGTAAACATTGCTATGTTCTCCCTCCCCTATTGTCAGAAGAAATAAGCAACGCTTGACCCCCTCCCGACTTGAATGCTTACGTAGTACTTCAACGGCACCTTAAGACAATTCATTTTTAAGTGGAGAATTTTTAATTACTTATTTTATAAATTCGATTTCTTTCTAAGAAGAAAAGGAGTCAATTAGTTCTTATAGACTGTTTCATTTATATGAATTTTATACTTATAAATTTAGACACAGATCGAAATTACCATCAATAACAATACAAACATTCAAAATATAAAACTAATATTCAAAACGGATTGCTAATTTAATTTTGACATTTAATAAATCCAATGATTAGCATTACTGCATTAGTAAGGATGTTCTAAGAGTTTTACAGCCTTTCTAAAATAATCAAAGTGGGCTCTAATTTCTGCACGGAAACTTCCGGATTTTTGTGGGATGGTACCTTCAAACTAGATACTGACTTCCTTAATCTTCCCTCTCCCTTTCATGTCCTGAGCCAAATGGCCATAAATATAATTTCATTCAATAGCTATATATGCATAACAGTTTTCGCTTAAATATGTATTAATCCGCTCTTCCTACAGAGTGGATTGAGGGAAGATACCCATCGGGGAAAGATGCCTATAGTAGTGGAATTCTATAACAATGGTCCTAAATGGAAAAATTGTATGGTGTGAACGAATTAGTCAGTATCCCCCCTAAGAGAATGTAGTGAATGTCACATGGAGACGAAACAAGTACTTCCCCCCAAAATCTTGTTTTAGCTTAAAAATATTTTTCTCTACTCAGTACACAGCTTAGAATCAGACTAAATTCCATGACAGCGTAGAAAATATACTTGAACAGGGCAGTACGCCATTTGATGCCCACGACCTAAATACATTCTATCCAATAAGACTATTTTCATTGTTTTCTGGTTAGACACATTTTTTGAACTATTCTTCTTGAATAGAAGAGAGTCAATAAGGACATTTTGTAAATGGTAGTCTGGGTACGTATTCAATAGAATTTTAATTTCGTTTATGGCCTCTAGGTAACTCTATATGGCTCCGACCGGAATTCGGGCTGGTTGAGGATGTAGGAGAGAAGTCAGCCAATGCCTAGTTTCGAAAGTACCATCCCAGCATTAACCTTGTGTGATTAAGAATACTACTGGATAAACCTCAGTCAAGATGACCGACGCAGGTATCGAACTCAGGGCTTATGGAGCACAAGCCAACGCTCTACTACAACGCGCTACGTATACTCGATACATGTTCAATAGAATGTACGCCATAAGAATATAATATAGGGGTCCTGGGTTCAATTCCCGGCGCTCCCAAGGATTTTTAGAAGGGGTGTGGTTCTGGAACGGTAACCACCCAGCATGGTGATGCAACTAAGGAGTTGCTATGAATAAAAGATAGTTGCGATCACAGTGAAAGCTTAGGCTCTCCTCTCCCAACCCATCTGGTCAGCGTGCGAGCAGTAAGCAAATCTCCTTTCTCCAAGGAGAGACCTCATCCAGTAGTGGATCAAATATGGGTGTGATTTATTATATATTTCACACAAAACCTAAAGTTATTTCTGCATTAAATTGGTGTATGTTGCATTATTACATAAGGGAGAGAAATCTGCGCTTTCAAGCAGATGTCGTTAAGGTGGAGTAGTGGCAAGATATCCATACTTGTTCATGTATTTTAGTCACATTATAGAAAACGTAGTCATGAAGTATCACTACTGTTGTCGTTTATCTTAATTATAATATATGAGACATCTTCCCCCAAATAAGTGGATATCTTACACTAATGGATTGGGCAAGATTCGTTATTTGATATGTATGTTTAAAGACCAATAAGCCTATATCCAATGTTTCTTCCAGGAAATTTTATTCGGGGGGTTTGTGGAGACTCACGAAAATTATAAACAATTAATATTGACTGTAATGTGCTAAAAATAAAAAATAACAATAGACACTAATGTTACTTTAACAATATATTGCACTTCCTTAGTTAACCTAAAAATAACATCTTAGTGGTAGAGCGTTGGCGTAGCATTCGGGACTCGTGGGTTCGATCCCAGCAGCCAACCATTTTGACTGAGGTTTTTCCAGAGTTTTTTCTGTCACCAAGAAAATGCCGGGATGGTGCCTTTAACATAGGCCCTGGCCGACGCCTTCCCGAATCCTTTCTCCTCCCCTATCACGGCCTGAGCCTTAGATGCCTAAGGCCACAAATAAAATTAAAACTCCAAATAATATGAACCATATTACAGAATATACTATTATATACGTATTTCAGTGTTAACATACTATTAACAAGTGTTAACATTAATTCTTTTGGGAGGGCGGTTGGAAACCTTTCGGGGGACAAACTCCCCCGAAAACATGCCTGACAGAAGCAGTGAATATATCCGTTGTGTATGCAATTAGTTTGATATACTTCCGTCAGTATGAGCATCAATGTTCAATATGTTTTTGTGCAAAAATTTGCTTTTCTATTTCTTTTAATTACTGCACAATATCTCGTAGAATAAAATGTGTGGCATCTTCCCGGGCTCCACTATAATTCATGGCTTATCTGTTCCACAGATAATTGTTCGATTATCCGTTTATCCGGATAATATAATGTTCGATTATCCGTTTATCCGGATAATGTTCAATTATCCGTTTATCCGAATAATGTTCAATTATCCGTTTATCCGGATAATGTTCAATTATCCGTTTATCCGAATAATGTTCGATTATCCGTGTTCCGGATAATTATTCGGATAATGAAAATTATTCGAATAATCGGATTTCGAATATCTGAACAATGAATTGTTCGATTAATCGGATATCAAATTATCCGGATATTGACAGCCCTAGTGACGGTCTGCTTACCGTTGCTTTCTCGGCACCACAACATACCCGTTTTCTATCGAGTGCTTACCGGTGATGAAAAGTGGGTCCTGTATGAACTTCCAAGCATGCCATGGATTGGTCCTCATAGTGGGACCCTGTGCCACACACCACGAGACACCCACGCAAGATCATGTTCTGTATTTGGTAAACTAGTAGCTAGTAACCTGCTAAACTGCTAACCTAGTAACTTTGGTAAACTGCTACCATTGGGCCAAACCATCATTGCGAGCCTTTATTCGCAGCACTTTGAACGTGTGAACAGGCACTGCAGCAAGAGCCAGATTGGTGAATCGCAAGGGTGTATGTATCTGTTGTTTGCCGACAAAGCCGAGCCGCATATCGTGTAGGTGGCCAGGGATACCATACAGCGACTTGACTGGAGACATTGTGCCCTCCACCGTACTCCCCGGAACTCGCGCCAACAGATTCCTCTTCTATTTCATGGACAACCTTCGTGTGAAATCCTTCGCCAATGAGGCAAACTTGTGGCAAGCACTCCCGACTTTCTTTGTTTCCAAGAATCCCCAGTTTTACCGCCAAGGCATTGATACAGGAACGTTGGCAAAAAAGTTTTCCACGCCGATGGAGTTTACTTTCAGGACTAACGGTGGGTGACATTTTCTGTACACCTTTTGGGTTCTGATTATCT
>JAGDQP010008929.1:0-10973 GCA_022664845.1 Lepisma saccharinum | reverse complement strand
TAGTCGTGCCGTCTGAGGCGTCAGGCAAGAGTCTTCAAGGTTGTGTTCGAATCCCGGCTGGGGCATGTATGTTTGTGAATTTTAAAACTTAACAGCTAATGGCATCGCGATGGGCTGAAGTCTATAGTTACTAAAATGGCCTCAAAATACAAAGTTTCAATGGCATGAACTTGTTTTGGTTATATGTACAATCTTTTTCTAACTTCAAATAAAGGTTTCTGTAAGGAGTTAGTTCCAAATGTTGTAACAAAACAAAATGAGTGTATAACATTTTTGTGCGTAACGGACGTCACAATGAGGAAGAACACGTTCTTGAGTTAGGATTTATTTTTAATCATTTAGAAACACAAGACGATTAAGGAAGACTTCCATCTACTAAGTGGGTGATTTAGGCACAATTAGAAAAAACAATACTTTGCGTTTTCTAAGCATCTCTGGAGAACATAATTTGACAAATAAAATTATTTGAAGAACGTGTTAACCCAATATGTAATATCCGTTACACAAAAAAATCATAATTAGGTACGCTATTGTTTTATGTTTTATGAAATTCGTAACTCCGAGCCTATATTTGTAGTCACAGAAAGATTGTACTTAAAATATGTTTTAAATAGAGTAAAAATGTACACATCCGCCACATCCGGATACGACTGATTGGAGAAAATAAACGTTTTCGTAATCAAGTAATTTGAGACCACTATTCACGTACACTCAGAATGAATTATCAAGTACTTTTTTTCTCGATCATTCCACAAAGCAGAACATTAAATGAAAAAAAAAAAAAAAGTCAAAAGTTCTATTTCCTTGTCTTTCCTCTGGACGTGATGAATCTCCACCCTCTCTCTCTATCTCTTTCGTATCTTTAACCTAAAGTTCTTCCTATCCACTTTAATGTCGCGTTAAACACTGAAAAGGAATCATAATTTTTAAAATCTAATAACCTTTCATCATCTTATAAGAATATTCGTAGAACTCGAAGGAAATGTAACACAGTCAATTAGAGGCTGTGTCACGTCATCGCAATAAAGACAAAATTGCTGATTAACAATGACGCATACTTCTTTTCTTCCAAAAATCCTTCTTTCTCCGCAGATGTCACAGCCGCTGAATTTCCTCATATCGCAACTTTTCTGACAAGTTCTCTCGCCGTCTTCTGACACACAGGAAGTTTTGACAGATGGAAGAGATTTCCGCAACAGCCTTCCGGGCCATGGAATAAGCTTCCTGACTTTAGGACCGTGGCCTGTCAGTTTTTGAGAATAGACATTGATTTCCCACATGAATATACCGCTCTAAAAATCACAAAGACACGGGAAATTAAGGCATAATTATAGCTGGATTTTCCGCCTTGATTATCCTCCGTATCCTATTCGAGTAAGTATGCAAATAAAAATAGTTTAGCAAACACATCGTGCAATATAATGGACTTATTTTGAAGCTTTTATGCACATCTCTATTGAAATTATTGTTAGCTTTGTACTCAAGAAGTGCACGGAGTTTTCACGTCTTTATCAAGGTGAATTTAGAACGTGTCTTACACACTGAAAGATTACTTTTAAAACATTTATGTACAAATTTTGTTCATAAAATGTTCTCATCAATTCACACTGTTAAGTATTTTAGGAAAGCTTCTTATATCCTGTAGCAGGTGCGGATCCAGGATATGATCAGGAAGGGGGCTAAACCATAGTTGTGCACTTTATCCAATGTAAAGTAGGATTGAAGACCATTTTATACAGTGTATACCTGAACGTCAAGGAGGGGGGGATATAGCCCCTATAGGCATCCCCCCTTGGATCCGCGCCTGTCCCACAGTGTTTGAGAGAAATCTCAATATTTGCAGTTACTGGCAGCAAACGTGGAAAAGTTCCGAGTAAGTTCTGTTTTAAGTTCCAGTGTGATGTTTACACATGCGCAGAAAGATAAAAGGGTTTCTTATTGTAACCAAATATGCAATTCTGATCATTTTGTTTGCTGCCGCCATTTTGATCACGTATTTTAGCAGAAATAGGAAATAATCCTCAGTTAATGGGGATTTCGATCCCCTAATTGACAAATAGAAATAGTGATTAAAACACGGCGTAAGTCGTAGGAGTAACTTTATATTTTCGGATTCTTGCAACGTATTTCTGATCCTATATACCAGGAGTCTTCAATTATTTATTCCTGGGGTCCGGATTGATGGTGATATTGCAACAAAAGGTATTTGCGGTCTATATGATTTGTCGAGAAAAGACAAGACAGTACGGATAATGGTTATTTCGTATGCCAGTGTGAAATACGTCTAATAATAATAGTAAGTAAACACGCCATATGTTTATATTACACTTCTATGCTTTCCTCTTAAGTTTTGAAACGTAATGAAAAGGGCCAAAGAGGAGGGTTCAATCCAATTAAATCTACCCCACTGCCAAATGTGGAGCGAATATTCAATGATATGTCTGGGTCGTACATTCTTCTCTGAAATATTTGTGCTGTATTTAGTAGTTTCTTTGTTAGTACCGTGTTTTTAATTAATTATTTTGCTCTCTTTTTCCTTTTGGCTTCCTATCATGCCGTGAAGGGCCGGGGAAAAAGGTTTCAGGGCCATCCGCACCGGAGTCCATCGTTTGAAGTTTGAAGACCCCATACGGTTTTGATCGAGTACTTTCTTATGACTGGCAAGTTAGTGCAGTGCAGTCAGACGCCAGACTTCTAACAGAACAACCTGTGTTCAAATCTCGTTTCAGATTTCCATTTCTTTCTTTCCCTGAAAACTGAAAGATGGCTGCATTTTATTAGCCAAGTTTATGGAAATTTTTTACAGCGTACTGGAAAACAAACTTCGTCATTACCCAAAAGTTATCTTGTTTCGAGTTATCATATGGAAACTAAATAATGAAGTTCGCACGCATCCCTAAGCGATCGCAGTAAAATATCACTTTTCCTTGTGCTTCGACTTACAAAAGCTATCGACTTTCCTTGTGCTATTGACACTGTGACTTGTTATAAAAAGGTTCAGGGGCATTCCACAGTTGAATCTATGGTGTACCACTTCTCGGTGTAAATTAATAGTGTTGATCTACTAATTGCTACCTACGAACGGGAAAAAGTCTGCACATGCACGCAGATTGATGTATGTCACAGGCTATATTGATCGTTTGTCACTCGAGTTTCGACAGCAAAGGGAAACCAAAGAGGAGGAGGACGTTTCAATATTATCGAATGGCTGTGTTCCAGTGACACAATTGATGGTCCAAAATGGAACGCTCTGAATTACAAAGAAAGTGCCCTCGTTCAACACATATTCGCAAACACTCTTCAAGGAATACGTGAAATGTCACACACATACTGCGTAATTGTTGAGTGACATGAGATACTCGAAAGAAAGAGGGAGTCAGGCAACCAGCCGCCAGTTGAGAAGTTGTCATGAAGAGGGATAAAGCGTAAATATGAAAGTGGTACACATCTCTTGAGACGGTAAAAAGTTACATACTATCAGAATAAATCTACTCTGAAAACTTGAGCAATGAACTGACCGATTTTTAAAACAAATGATTTTTCAAATAAATAACAGTCTTCAAAAATTGTAAGAGAGAAAATAATGAACACGGTTAGTAAACCTAATTTACTTGATATACAGGGTATATCAAAAGTCACAAGTAACTTTAGGTTTGGAAAAGGAAAGGAAAATGAAATATCTGAGAACATCATCAAAGACTTGGTGACAACTCTACCTCTTAGGATATTTCTGGAATCATATTCAACTACGATCAAGGACATAAAAAAAAAAAAGATGTTGGATACCAAATACGAACATTTTTTTTTTCTTTTCAGAAACATTGCCGTACTCAGATACGACATATCTGTTTTTAATTTAAATGTTATTAACAAAGGAGACTGAAATAACAATCTCCAAAGGACCTTATGATGTACAACACATTCATGCGCGTGTTTAATGTGTGACAGAACACAAAACAGAACGTGCTTCAACCAGTCTTTAGGTACCAGTACCAGAATATAGGGAGAAATTTTATTACGAGCCTCCAGGACGCGTTGCTCAACGTAATGTTTGTTGCCAATTTTCCCAGCATACGCCAGTTGTTTAAGATGACTATATGCCTAGCGGTGTGAGATCGGGTGGATATTCCACAGGACCACGCCTGTAAATCTAACAAACCGAAAATTTAACCGTGCCACTGACGAACATTTGCTCCCTAGTGTGGAGGAAATGGGAAACTGCCGTCTGCAGTCAGAAGGCAAGGGAACAGGAGTTTTTCCAGGCAGATTTGAGCATCCAGAGTATTATCGACGAACCTGAAACCGATAATAAGGTTCCCCATATCTCACTTTTAGCGCCTACACCTTTAGTTCAGACGACTTCGGATGGTTCTGTCCAGTAACAGTTATTGCCATTCCAATATCTGCAGTTATGACGGATTGTATATAATAAAACTCTATACCGGTATATATGATGTAGTTTTGACTGTAGTAGATATCGAACTTCTGGCGACGAAGCTAATAATGGATAGCATGGCAATTTTAGAAAAAGAAAAATTCCAACTACCAAAAAAAAAAAAAAAATCGTTTTTTGAGTTTCATTTTTTGTCTGTAGAGTTCCGATTTTTAAAATTTAGAAACATTTCTTGTACGACTTTTTAATATCCGAAAAACGATGACCATGGTTAAATGTAATGTACAGATGTCAGATAAATATATCTGGTGTAGTAAAAAGTAATCCATTATTTTGCCAATAGATGGCTTCAGTGATCTGTAGCTCGCGTTGTATAAGTCCGATCGGGTTCAACGAGATGGCGTTCAAACGATGAGATTGCGTACTACAAACACTGTTCAGATAGTTGTGATGAGTTGACTCAGTGTTGTGTGAGCGCGCGTCAAAATGGACACTAGCAAAGAGAAAATACGCTATATTTTACAGTTTTTCTTCGATAAAGGCGAAAACGCAAGCCAGGCGGCTGCAAATGTGAATAGTGTTTATGGTCCTGATACTGTAACAGCCAATCACGCGCAATTTTGGTTTCGTCGATTCCGTGCCGGTAATTTTGACGTCAAAGATGTACCACGCACTGGAAGGCCACGTGTCGAACATGTCGATAAAATCATGGACATTGTCGCGTCCGACCGTCATGTAAGCACTGTTTCGATTGCCCAAGAGCTAAACATTGCACAAAAAACCGTGTGGAACCATTTGCATAAGGCTGGATACAAAAAGAAGCTTGATGTATGGGTGCCACACGAGTTAAAGCAAAAAAACCTCATGGACCGAATTTCCATCTGCTAATCGCTGCTGAATCGCAACAAAAGCGACTAATTTCTGAAGCGGTTGGTGACTGGTGATGAAAAGTGGATCACTTACGACAACGTCACGCGAAAACGGTCGTGGTCGAAGCGCGGTGCGCCGGCGCAAACGGTGCCCAAGCCAGGATTGACGGCCAGGAAGGTTTTGCTGTGTGTTTGGTGGGATTGGCAGGGAATTATCTACTATGAGCTGCTCCCCTACGGCCAAACCCTTAACTCGGAACTATACTGTCAACAATTGGACCGTCTGAAGGCAGCAATCGCCCAGAAGCGCCCAGCTTTGGCCAATAGGAGAGGCATTGTGTTCCGCCAGGCCACACACATCGATAGTGACTCGCCAGAAGCTCCGGGAGCTTGGTTGGGAGGTTCTTATGCATCCACCTTATAGTCCGGACCTGGCACCGAGTGATTACCATCTGTTCCTGTCCATGGCGAACACGTTTGCTGGTGCAAAATTCGCGTCAAGAGAGGCTTGTGTACATCGACTGTCTCAATTTTTTGCCAATAGGGACAAGGGCTTCTATGAGAGAGGCATCATGATATTACCTTCCAAATGGCAACACGTTATCGAACAAAACGGCGCATATGTGACCTAAATCGGATCATTCTAACTATGGTAAGTCAAGCCTTCAATGTCATGCAAAAATAATGGATTACTTTTTACTACACCAGATATAAACTAATACGTGTGTGTAAAAACAATAGAGAATTTTAAACAGTAATAGCTCCTAAGGTTGCCTAGTGGAGAACATTGCAATTGAAAAACATTATTTGAAGTCGATACACACACGAAGTCGATAAATCAAAAGAGCGAAATTCTGCTCGATTTGAACGGAAAGAAGGGCCTTTTTCATCGTAGAAAAGATGAAAAATTTCCGCTAGAAAAACATGATATCTATGGTAGTCTATTTCAATGGCAACGTGAACATATTTTTTATGTGAATTTCCATCTCTTCCAATAAAGTTTTCATCTTTTAAATACGAAAACGACACAATAAAATGTTTGAAATGTAAAAACATGAAAAAGGGAGCATTTTTTCATAAGTAGTAAAAAACAAGAAAGAAAAGTAATGTACCTATGAATGAAAAAATAAAAAACTGTGAAAGATTTGAACCCGGTACCTTCCAACCAGCTATCCAACGCCTTAACCCCTCAGCTAGCCGTCCAACAGGGATAATATGCATTCGAAATTGTTTCTTTCATCTCGTCAGGTACTTGAGAACAACATTCAAGGGTTTCTTGTATACATACCTTACTCCTAACGTCTTCTGGTATATTTTTCTCACAAAAGTTTTCAAGTTTTCTGTTGTCATTTTGAACTAAATGCAACGCTATAAATTTCACAGCATAACCCTCACAGTTACACATGACGGTGAACAAAGAGTAGCCATGATGCATCTAGTTAATCCTCTGAAAAGATGAGAAAATGCTCTTTCAAGTTTTAAAACCTAAATTACATCGAAAAGAACGCAATTCCATCTAGAAAAAACACATTTTCCATCCAAAGCGAGAGCGTTTTGCTGGAAATACTCTTTTCGAGTGAAAATGCCGCTCTACAAAAGAGTGGCCCTTCTTTCCGCTCTAAAAGAGTGCAAACTCTGCTCTATTGATTTAGTGTGTAGTTTGCGTGAGAAAAGCTTTTGGTTTTGTGGATTCTATTTTTTAAATTATTTTCTTTTCGTGCCTCACCACGGTAAGAGTAAAAGATAAAGTGTCCACCAGCGACTAGTGCAGGCACTCCAAATTTCGAACTGTTCAGTAGTTATCGGTAGAAAGAACATTCAGTTCAGAAGTTAACCATAACAGTAAATATGTGTGTCATGATTTACACCTATTCCTTAAAACTAAGATTATGTAAATTTCTGAAAAACACATGATCTTGCAGTTTCTCATAAGTTATCCCATCCTCTTTGCCATTACTTCAATCAATGTTAGTATTATTATCCTAGTATTCCGCTTATCCTTCAAGCTTTGACCAAGGTATGTAATATGAAATTCCATAAACTTTCCATAAATTAAGTAGTATGAAAGCAGATGCAACTGAAAGTATATAATTTAAGTACGAGTCAATTTAGATATTTGAATCTTTACTCTTACGGTCATCTCCAATTTATCACTTCACTGAGTACTAGTTTCTAGTGTGGTAGTTACTTAATAATAAACAGCTGTTAACTGTAGAATGGGTGTTTTATTATGTCGTAATAACACTGCGTTCTTATCCAATCCTTGGTTTTCCAATTACTTCATTAAAATTTCCATTCAATTCGTTTCCATGCGAGCTTTTTACAGGAATTTTTCCTTTTTTTTTTTACAGTGCACATTTTTAATTTGAATTTATTTTATGGTATTTAGGCAACTTAGGCTCAGGCCGGGATAGGGTAGGGAAAAGAATGCGGGAAGGAGTCGGCCAGTGCGTAATTTGAAGGTATCATCCGGGCGTGTGCCTGGTTCGAGTGAGGAAAAACGCTGGTATACCTCAGCCAGTATGGTCGGTCGCTGGGATTGAACCCAGGATTTTCCGATTGCGAATTTGAGTTTAATTTAATTCATGAATGATGATGGGATGAACTGGAGGAATGAAGAAAGTGGAGGAATCGGGAGAACCCCGAGAAAACCTACACACACGGTGTTAGTCCACCACAAACCCACGTGGCATAATTTCAGTTTCTCCAATATTATTGTTCCAAAATTTACCATGATTTTGTGAAATGGCTTAAAATAACGGTTTAGAATTAAATGTGTATGGTGAGCTACAGACAGTTTGGCCAGCTACTGTATTTTAACATCTAAATTGTCAACAAAGCTCAACAATGTTTGGAAAATGTTTACTAAATGCCATATTAGGATTAAAGTTGAACATCACTTAAAATACACTTTATAATATTGTATTTGAATTGTCATTTGAATTTATTTAATGCCTTTTGGCAACTTTGACTCAGGCCGGGATGGGATAGGTAGAGAGGATGGTCCAGGTATTGGTCAATACCTTACTTGGGGAACCATCCTGTCATTCGTCCGGTGAAACCGAGGAAAACCTTGAATATTACATATAAGTTCCTGTTTAGTCAAGTGGTTAACGTTCTCGCCTTCGGTGCGAGCCGTCTCAGATTATATCTCCGGTTGGGATTTCAAAGCTTCAGCGTTGATCCAGCATGTGATGTCAATTAAGGAGTCGCTTGAGTAAAGAATTAGCGGAATGTGGTCTCTGAAGCTACAGTGGGGAGTCGTTACGCTGACAACGTTAACATTCTTTGAATTTGAATTTATTTATGGCCTTTGCACGTGACATCCTCTCTGCATGAAAGCCACGTTGGGAAGATCAAGGGCCGAGCATCGAGCCAAGGTATTGAGTGTAGTTGTGTTATTCTTAAATATTGTATGTTGTAATTCCTGAACCAGAATTTAGAAAAAACAAAACAATTGTTATATTTTCAACACTAAGGGTGGATTTCACCAATCTTCTCTAATAATTTAAGGAATCGTTCAACGATTTCAAGAGCTTTAAGATTCATTGAATTCTTTAACAAACGATTCGTTAAATTCTTAACGAATGTAGGTCAATCCACCATAAATATAGGGGTCTACTGTTTAAAGCTATTCTTATCAAATATGTGATTAATTTGACAGTAATAGAAAATCTTTGGGGGGAAAAGAAACTTTTAAAATTGAATTTGGACTATAGACTTCATTTGAGAATTTCAAAATATTGACTTTCAAATTCAGTTATGTCGAAAATCCAACGTTTAAGGGTGTATGCTACCTTATGAATATTCTCATGGATTTTATTGTTCGAATTACGTTACTAATTGCATATATACTATTGATAGCCAAACGGATCAACATATCGGACATCCGGATCCAATGAGATCTGGGTCACGGCTTCGAGTATCAGAATTCTGATCCGACCTCCGTGTATTCAGATTCGTCATTCGGATTATCTGGATAATCAGATCCATGTGCCGGAATTCTGGCTAACTGTATCTGTATTTAGGATATTTGGATAATTGGGTCCGTTTTACAGATATCTGGCTAATCGGATCTCTATTTAGAATTATCTTGATTTCCGGAGCGATGTTTCGGATAACCTAATCGGGGTTTTGAACCCGTTTTGGCCATGCTTCATATTTCGAAGCAGCTGGGTGATTCCATCCCATCTCGCTTAACGGTTTATCAGTCACTGATGTCTCGAAGATAAGAATGTCCGCCATTGTAGGCGAGATGGGAATTTCCATCTCGCCTAGAATGGCGGTAAGATGCAAGGAGGGAATTTCTGCACTAAAGAGGGAATTCTTGTACTAGATTATCAACCATCTACAGTATGAAATTGTGAAATCATAAGCACATTTCAGAAAAAAATATTCTATGTATTAATCTGTCGTACATAAGAAAATCAATAACCTTATGTTTCAATCGATATTGGCAATCTTTGTCAAATACAATACAAATATATAATAAGCACTGCACCAACAAAGCACGTTAATGTTCATGTCAAAATTACTTGTCTTATATGAAACAACATATACACGCAAACACACACCTATCCTATATGAACGTTATGCGATACCGCGTTAACATACGTGAATAAATCGATGTTTCCACGCAGGAATTTTTTGCGTGGCCGAAATTGACACTGAACCGGTTTAGGTCATAGTTGCCATTAAATTAAATATAGAATTGCTGACCTTTCATGGCAAAAAGTATGCTACTGCTTCTGTCAAATACTATGTCAATATTACTACACTGATTCCCACCATTAACAAAAGTTGTTACATTTGTGGTTGCCTTAATATAAACTTGTAGGCCTATATCAAGCTCCATCCAAATAACTACAAATCCTCCTTTAGACTTAACATACCTATATACTGCTGGTACAGAACAGGTCGGATTTCTTCTTTCATTTTGTTCACAAATATTTTGCCTCGTTCCCTTGCAGTATTTGGCTCATGTGCATGCAGACCCGACGAACTCACAACAGTATCTTCCACTAGAACAATAGTAGCCTTGCAACCTTCAATGGACTTCCAATAGGTTTTACTACCACAAGCTCTATTAATACGATAGATATACCGTTCATAACACGTTAGCACAGTGTCTCAGATTACAATATTTTACAAGGACAATTACAAGTACCACATCCCAGCAAGTAGTGGAATCGTTTCAACACTGGCAACGAATGTACAACGAATTATTAAAATTTCTATTTCACAGTTTTGTAGTGCTAATGGTTAATAATTAATTACATCAGTTCCCTCTTCAGTGCAGAAATTCCCTCCTTGCATATTACCTCCATTTTAGGCGAGATGGGAATTCCCATCTCGCCTAAGATGGCGGACATTCTTATCTTCGAGACATCAGTGGCTAATAAACCGTTAGGCGAAATGGGAGGACACCTCTGAGGAGGTCAGTTACTGTCTATATATATATGAATGGATTCGCGCACAACAAAGGTAGAGGATGTAATCAAGACTGCGAAGAAGATGAAGTGGAGATGGGCCGGTCACATAGCTAGACGAACAGATGGAAGGTGGACGACAATTGTACTACAGTGGATTCCTAGAGAAAAGAAACGACCGAGACGACGTCCAAATGTAAGATGGGTAGATGAAATCAAGCGTTTTTCAGGAGCTACATGGATGAGGATATCAGCAGACCGAGATATGTGGAAAGAAAAGGG
>JAGDQP010008928.1:47713-61055 GCA_022664845.1 Lepisma saccharinum | reverse complement strand
AAAAAAAAAAAATGTGGTTCTGTTCTGTAAACTTTTCTAGTTAAGTAGATAATTCAAATTTGTAACTGGTGTTCATACATTTTTATTTTTTCAGGGCAGGGGGGACTAATTGGACATTTAAGTTAGGGTAAAACTTTTTTTTTGTTATTACTTGAGCGTATATTTGGACGTTTTTGGTTAGGACATTTTGTTTGTAGAATTTTGCTTAGGCCATTTTCTTTCGACTTTTTTTTTTTTTTTTTAAATAATTTTGACATTTTCGTGTGGACATTATGTGGCTGCATGAAATCATTCTATCCAGAGTTACCAAGACTCCGTCCTCCTTTTTGGAGGACATGTCCTGTCCTCTCATATTGAAATGTCCTCCATTCTCTAGTGACCAAGTTAAAAAAAGTTCCGAATTGGACATATCCGTACTCCTGTGATCCAAATTCTTAATTTTAATAAAATGTTTTTTTTACCGAAATATCAACTAAATGGTTCATAATTTGGTAAACACTCAATTTTCATTAATTTTTTTTATTTTATTATAGGAAGATACAATGTAAAATTATTGCGTAACTTGCCATGTAAAAACTGAAATTTGAATGTAAGAAATTATTCGGTTCAGCAGTGTTTTCTTTATTGGAAGAGAAAAAAAATATCCGCTGTTGTCCTCTATTTTTAACTTTACTGCTACCTCCATTGGTTTACTGTGCCTACTGAGAATTCAGCATATTTCACTTTGGATGGATTATGGACACGTATTTTAGACAATAAATGAAAAAAGTGTTTTCTGTATCGAAAACTTCGAACAGAACGTAATCATATGAATATAAAATAATCCATATCAGTATGTTTTCGTCAGTAATTAGCTTAGGTTTATAAACAAGATAACATGCAAAGAATGCTAGCGTTGGCACATACTGTTCTCAGTATAATGCAGTAAAAGAAAAGTGATTCACGAAGATATTCCAGGAGACACACCTAGTGTGAAACGTACTTCGAAATGCACATAATGCTTTGACTCACCCCTTCAGCGCGTGCTATCAAGCGAGCAAATACCAGTTTGACCTTAGTTATTTCTGATATCTTTTTTTTCTACTCTGATACGCTTTATTATTTACAAGATTGATAACATAGTGATTGACATTTTGATCAAAAGCAGCAGTATTGCCAAATAAGTAAATTCTCTCTTTACCGTTACATTTATGTAGTGTTTTGAAAGTTTTTTTTTTCATCTCGAATTTTCGAAATTTAAGAGAGAAACTGAGATAATATTTACATTGCAGAAATTTCATATGTTCAAGGTTGTAAACGCATTATTTACATAGAAAACCGGCAGCTATAACTACTTCCTTATCTGGCTCATATGGTCTAAGAGGATTTTTTTTTTTTTTTTTGGTCGAAAATCGTTGTACGAAACTCGAAAACAAAAATAATCATGCTTTGGTTTTCATGTCTTAATATCGAATTCCAGAAGCAGTGGTTTTTAATGCTTCTTCTACAAATTCAAGCCTAGAGAGTTCAAACTTTCAGAGAACCATTTCAAGAGATCTATCCGAGCCAATTTTTTGTTTTGTTCATTGTTGAAATCGCGTGATTATTGTAAATTATACAAAATCTACAATGAACAAAAAAGAAAATTAAAAATTGGCACGGATTGAACTATCTTTTGAAAGTTAGAACCTTCTAGGCTTGAATTTGTAGGAGCAGCATTGCAATTTCGTACAACGATAAAAGTACATTACCTGCTGCCATCTGTTGTTAGAGATGGTACACTAACCTTGAATGACTTAAATAAAATTGCAAACTTGGTGCAAAGCTGGTAGTTGGATTCCAGCATTGTGTACAACACATTCTGTACAGCGGCCAAAGTTTGATGCGCTGTGCTGGGAGTCAGACGTGGTTGAATGCGTTTGGAAAAATGCATGCAATAGATTGCAGTAAGGTTCACTTATATTTATAGAAAACTTTTTGTAGGTACACTTTCTAGGCCGGAGCACAGTATAGCTATTACGAAACTACTATATTGGATACAAATTTAATGATCCATATCTTCTTCATCCCTCGTATATTAAGCCAGCGTTGCCATATTGTGTAACATTGCGAACTTTGAAGAAATTTCCACCAGTAATTTTCTATCAACCTGAGTATATATTGCGATTATGTTGGATATAAACTGGGAACTAGTAATCTTTATTTTTCCTTCCTTACTGCTTTCTAGTGCCGTTAGTAAGTTCACAGTTCGCACCTCCGTTCATGACAGCTTTTTTTTTTTCGAACCAAGGGTCACCTTACAAACTGTGCTCATATTTCACCCTAGGGAGCTGAAGGTGAAATGTCCAGCACTCCAATAGGTGCGGGTGTGCTTGGACATTTCCCCTACTTCTTTCGGTAACATCTAACACACTGCCGAATGGGCAGAGATATACTTACGACCGTGCTTTTACAGACAAATTTGACCGTGCATGTAATTAGACAAGGGCACATGCAGCAACCCGTGTTGTAATGCATTTTCGTAAATAAATATTACATAAAACAACATTATATTTACTCAGGGTTTGGTATCGGTACGAATCAGTCACAAACATCCCCGTAACCAGACGGGAAGGGACCAGGAGGACTGAGCTCGCCTAGCATGATCGTGACCCTCCGCTAGTATGTTCTAAGTCAGATGTTCACTGTCAAAACGGTCTAAAAATAATAGCCGCTTCACGCTACAGAAAGGTAGCCACTTTTTTGTGTGTAATATTTGTGCTTCTGCTGCAATGTCCCGTATACATAAGTAACCTCTGTTTCCACCTCTCTCTTTCTCGTTCTTACTCACTCACACACGCACCTTTATTGCCCCCGCGCCAGAGGTTTTAGGCTGGTTACGAGTAAAAAAAGATGTCCACAGGAAGAAATTTAGTGTTAGATTTTGGCAACACTGAGAGTAATCTTTAAGTCTACTTATCTTAGGTTGGCAACGCACGAGTGTAAATACTGATTTTTCGTATCGTATCGTGTGAACAGATGTCGTATACAATTTAACAGCTTTCTGATAAACAGAACACACACTTGTGTATTTTTCTTAACGTTAGTTATGGCAAGTAACAACTGGCATTTCAGTTGTTTTTAAAAGTTCTCCTTTGTTTGGCCAAAGGTGTGTATGTACTGTGGGATATTTCAGTATTGCCCTGGACAATATCGGGGGAGAATACACTTTTTTTTCTTCTCAATTTCTCATGGTTTGCAGGTCTTATTATTAGGAAAGCTTCAGAAGGATCCTGTGCACATACAATATACGAAGCCTTTTTTTTTTTTTTTTTTTTTACCACCCAGGGACTTTCGTGTGGGTGTAATATTGTATTCTGGCTTGTATAAGCCACACAAGTTCCCTTTTCAATTAGAGGAAGAAAAACTCACATCTCTAACTTCCACACTTGCGTAGAAACTGAGCGCGCGCAGAAAAAGATGGTGAAGCAGTTTGATCTTTTACTAACATTGTTATTCGGCCTGAGCCGAACATGTGTAAAGGTCATACACACACACTTCAAGCAACAAATTACTAATATGCAATCCTCAGTCACTTTCCTAATACCATATACAGTACAGTCAGGCGTGGAATGGCAATTTTTTTTGCTTGGGTACACGCTGTTCCATAAGTTTTCAGCCAGACTATTCTTTGACACGCAATAACTTCAATTTTCCTGGAACAATGCTAAATTCTTAACAAAAAATGCGTGGTTGCGCAGCAACCAGGAGTCAGAATTACGTATCAAAAACAGTTCGGTGTGTTCTCATTAGTGAGAGAATGCCATTATTTAGTTCGATAACGTGATTACGTATGTCATCTTTACTCGTGTCCGTTTGATTGTCTACCATTTGACCGAATTGTCTACCGTTTGACCGAATAAATCCGTTTTGGTCGTCTTTCATTGTTTCCCTGTTGGGTTTCAAACAGCTGAGAACACAGCGTGTACCCGGCGTTCAGGTAGGTAGCCGTGTACCCTCCATTCCACCTCTGAATACAGTTATCATCATCACAAGAGGAACTTATCAAAAGTCAGTTTCACAGTGACATTAGATTCATTATCCCACTGTATGTCATCCTGGCTTGCGTACCATCTAGCACAGATATTCTCAAATTTTACCAAATCGCGGAACCCTTGAAAACCGATGGAAAAATGATGATTGCTGGTTTGCCCAGAATCAGGCCATAACGTTCCTGGACAAGGTAAACCGATGGTGGTTTGCCATTCCGTTCCATCGAATTGAGAGGCTCCTCGCTCCAACATTTTTAAAACATTTTTCGAAATATTTAAAAAAAAACTAGGAGTACTATCAAAAATGTAAGTTCATAGCATACTAGAACTCACAAATTACTATGAAATACAATGGACAGCGATCTTGAAAACTTGTCCATTGATGAGTGCTGAGACTTCAATTAAATAATGACGTCATAATCTTTGAAAACTTATCACTCATCAAAGGACAAGGTCTCGAGATAACTGTCCATTATATTTCATAGTAATTTGTAAGTTCGAGTGCGCTATCAACTTACATTTTTGATAGCACTCTTAGTTTTTAAAATATTTTGAAAAATGTTAAAAATGGGGTTGTTGGAGCGAGGAGCCTCTTAAGATGAATGGACATAAGCATTTTTTTTAAAAAATTATGGTATGTGGCGGAAACGTTGACTCGTGGAAAGTCTAAAAATATTGAAAGACTAGAATGAACCTAGGTCAGTTGGCTACTGAAGTTCCATATTGAATACGTAGCACTTGATGACTGTATACATTTATCGTCGAGTCAGAAAACTATGCATTCGGGAAGTGAATCCTGACATTGGAAGAAGAAGAAGAAGAAAAACGGGTCGAATTCCGCTTCGGTTTTCGAGGTACAGCGTTTGCAACTTTAAAATCCACTCCTTACAATGGTAAATACAATGAATATTAAAACGATGCACTAAAACAAAATTTTGTTTTCGGAAGGTGATTTTCATTAATACAGTGATTAAAAGGAGTTAAAAAGTGATGCCACGCATTGGTCACAGTGTTGCCAACCTGGTATATAGTTTTATTTTTTCAAATAGTTGTATGTCAGTTTATAGGATCTTTAGCACCATCTAGTGATGGTAAACAATATGTAAAGTGTTGCAAACTGTCAGTTCTATGTTAAGCATGAAAATGGCTGTATTATCTTCAAGTAGAAAGGGTTCCGAGATCAGCGTAACGCATCTTCGTAGCCGTGTGTCTGACCTTTCATGACCACAGTCTACTACTTGTTTTATTCAAGTAGCTGCCCCATTCATTGTCTCATTGTCTTCACGATGCAGGGTCAACATCGAAATTTTGAGCCACACCGGGAATCGAACCCGGGACCGCTCGTACTGAAATCGAGCGCACTTCCGACCAGTTCACGCCGGAGGCGAAACGTACCCACTAAATTGTAACTTCAAATTAATTGACTGTACATGAAGAATTGTAAGGTAACAACAAAAAAAGTTCCTTTAGTGAGGGAAATTGAACCAGGATTTTCTCATATCCCAACGTTATTCTAGTATTATGAGATCATTCATAACTTTCAGTGTATTTAAGGATATTTAAATGTAATTGAATATTTCTATGTGAAGCATTTGTGCTGTTTTGAATCACTCACTTCCACTCACGAAAGACACTATCACATTAAATCCGTAACACGTGTAGGCCAAATTTTATTTGTTAATGAGTAGTCCATACGTTTTCAAGAAACCTCAAGGGGCTTTACGTTATCACAAATTCGATAACATTTTATTGCATTTTTATTAACGATAATTTTCCAACTTTTAAGGCCATTTATAGATGATATTTGAAGTTGTTTTGAGCCCTAGTAATGAAGTAATTTCAGAGACTTCGGTAAAACAGGAGTTAGAACTGGAAAAGCTGGTTAGAACATTATCTACTCAGAAGTTGTGTAGTAAATAATGCAATTGACGCTTTGGTTAAAAGAATTCAGCTCCCGTGGTCCTCTCGGTAACGTTGTGAGCCCTTGTGACCGAGATATTCAAGGTTCTTTTTTTTTTTTGTTTCATCAAGCAGCTTAGTCCTGGCTTCTTTTTTCCGTTCCCTTACGCACAAAAGAGTGATCGCGGAAGGATGTCTTTCCTTGGACGCAAGGGATTTAGGCCAGATGTTGGCGCCTCAGGTAGTAAGAAATTTTGAAGAAAAATAGCAGACCTTTTGATTATATTGGCAAAATTTGGAATAATAAGGCTCTTGTGTTATTATGAACGAAAGAAGTTGGCCTTAGGAAAAAAAAAAAATGCGGTTCGTAGTTTAATTCCTAATAATTCACCGTTCGTTAGGTATTTTCATTAAATCTAAAAAAAAAAAAGATTCATATAACGTTCTGTCCATCTTGGCATGCAGAAAGACTACTACTAAAAGCTCTTTACTCGGAATGTGATAATAAGAATAACTGTTTAACAATGAGGCAAGTGGGACGAAAAAATAATATTTAGCGTAAGGTGAAGCAGTATTTTTTTTTTCTCCTTCAAGGAGACAAGAATGGTGACTATTAACATGGTGTAAAGTGGCTTGCGTAAGCGTTTTTCACCATCCGTCATGATTGTACGTACGTAGGTCTTGTCATGCGATAGTAATTTGACAGACCGACTTTATTATACCTTCTATTTGAAGTAATTTTGCATATACCCTGTAATTCTTATCCTATACGGTTCCTTTATTTAGGAAAGGAAATATTAAAATTTGTATAATTGTGATCAGTTGCAAGTAAATATCAACGGGGTAGGACTATTCTTTCTGTGTTATCTCCGGATAAGACTTTCTGAATTCATGGACGTACGCAGAGGGGGTCCTGGCGTTCCCCCTCCCCCTTTTTTAAATTAGTATCACTTTTGACAAAATTATATTCATTTTACGTGTTTCACACCCCGACAGACCTCGGACCCTCTTCGAAGGCGCTGGATATCCCCCCCCCTCCTCCCACCGAGCATTTATTTATCTATTTTGCTGAAGACAGCGCAGTTGTCCAGGGAAATATGTCCATTAAAACAAGCTTGGTAGGGGCAGTTCTACAGTCGACCGCTAAGTGTCTGGTCAGGGCTAAGTTTGAGGCCAAATCATATTCTTTTTTGGCCAATGAGAGTACGCAGAATGAGACTTGGCCTCAACTTTAATCCTACTTTACACTGGATAAAGTGACACAACCATGGTTTAGCCCCCCCCCCCCCCGGATCATTTCTTGGATCCGCGCCTGTATTTATTGTTATAAGGAATCACTTCCAAAACACTAGAAAATTCTTCGATCTTAAACTTCCCTCTGTTATATTTCGTTGCTACTATTATTATTGTGGTGGTTTAGTCAACACTGATTATACTTACCATTGTTTGTTGAGAGATTAATTAATTTCCGTAGTCCGTGTTTACTCACCCGGAAATGTAACAAAGGAGTGGTTATAATATTTCGCTTTGGTCTGTACAATCGAGTCTCGTTTCTGAAATTTCCTAAGAGACTCGAAGCTGTCAAAGACAAGCGAATACTAAACATTTTTAACCATTAGCGACTGCCTCCTCTATCCCAAGTTTCTTCCACTCCTCTTTTAATCTTATCAGTCTGTCACGCTTACTAGGGTGAACAGATGTAGAGAAACTGACTTCAGATTTTGTTTGAGTTTAAAAATTTCGATTTGCGTGATCGCTTTCAATCTGGTGAGGCTATATAATAACCTCCAGTTCTGGTATTTTTTTTTAACTATACGGTGAAACTTCCCTACAACAGATACCTCGAAATATTTGAGTTTTAAAATCCCCCGGTAGAATAACCTCGAATCTTATGGAAGGAAGCTCTCTTAATAACTGACATGGATACTTGGTAATGCTTTCTTTTAAAGCAAAAACCTCCAGTGTGGGTTCCTGTTTTAAATAATTTCAGATGTGTCATCGTCTTACCTAGCAGTAGTGAAAACAAAGGCTTAACTTAGAATTCTCTCCCCCAACCTTTTTGCAAGATCGCTAAAAGAGTAGTAGCGGGTTCTTTGGCTGGTTGACAACCGTAACAACCAGCACACACACACACAATAATAATAATAACGTAGTTACAATGCCAAAATGAATAACAAAACTCAAGTAAAAACAAGAATACTGTTGTACTTAAAACTGACAACGCTGTTACATATAATTCTCCTGCTCAGTGATGCCAACCTGGCCACTTTGTGGCTAAATCTAGTCAATTTGGAATCTCATTAGGCACCAAAAATCACAAATTTTGTGTTGATGAGATAGGGCTTTAGCCACTTTCTACATTCGATCTAGCCAGAAAATAGACAACATTTAACATTGGAAATAAAGCAATTTAGCCACTTTCAGTAGTGTACTGTTGGCAACACTGGTCCTGCTACTGATGTCATTACGGCGCTGTTACCGCAGCTGTTTCCTGTACATGCATAACTATATCTGGTAATTAATTTATCTCCTTAATACTATCGAGTTAGATTTGTCGTCTTTCTCTCAACTCTACTGTTAATTGGATACCTCAGCAGTGTACAGTCACTGCGTAGCAAATGTCCTAAACAGTTTTATATTTATTGTATTCAGTATTCGTCTGTCATCTACTCTCTTCAGCACTTTGTCATTACGAATCTTGTGTGTTCAGCTGATTTCCATTCTCCTTCTTGCCTCCATTTCGGTAGCTTCCAGTTTTCTTCAGTTCTTCGTAGGTTCTGCTCTATACAACACAATTATCTGTACAAAACATTTATTCAGTCTCTTCCTCGACACTATTCAGCGATCTACAGAAGTATTTTGAACGAATATATTGCAACTTGGACGGCGAGAATCTTAATTGTTGGTATAGTGTTTTTAAACTCGTTGTCCAAAATTGGGTTTTCGCTAAAGGAACATTTGTGAAGCCTGTTTCTAGAAGTGTGGCTAATAGTTGTAATCTCTTGTCTCCTAGCCGAAAAAAAAATATTGTTTACAAAACTGAAAACAAGTAACACACCTGTCCTCGTTAGATTGATTGAGTTTCCCTGTAGTACGACTTGTTTTTAGAGAAATTACCATTTTACGGTAATGAATCCATATGTGTATTTATTCGAATTCGCGAAGGAAGGACGTTGTCTGTTTATCAGTTGGTTTTAAGTGTCCGCAAAGTGTTAACATATCAAGTGAAAGCTTTCCATGGGGGTAATCAATTGATATAAACTAGTTAATTGCTATTTCCTTGCGATTTTGAGTACATCGATAATTACTACACTAAGAGGACCGCCTCCCCCCCCTCCCTCCAAGTCATAAACGCTGGTGCTGGAACTTGATTGCATGTAGAATGCCAAATTTTGACAGGGACGGAGAAAGTGGGAATCTATAAAGTCCGTTATTGTTACAGTACATCGCGTAAATAGTAAACTCAATGTGTTCAAATGATAGTTCCAGTGGTGTAGTTGGTAACGTTTGCAGACTTCGGAAAGGCACTCGGGGGGAAGGGGCAGTAAGTTTGAATCCCGCTGTCGACTATCCTAATCAAGTCTTCCAAGGGTTTTCGTTTCACCAAGTGAATACCGGGATGGGTATCAACTAAGGCTCTTTGCCGCTATTTCCCATTTCTGTTTCCGGAAGCCGGTGCTCGACAAGAACTCCCATTTTCCAATATGAGACGGGTTTATGCCTTAGCTGCTAGTTGAACCCATATATACAAATCCAATACTATAGCGCATACCAGAGCTGAAACCTGGTCACATTTGGTAATATCTGAAACTTGACCCGATCTGGGAAACATAATTTCAAATTTTGGCGTCGTGTTTTTCGTGCTCCTGACACACTGTTCAAACGCAAGTAAATAATTCAAAATGTTTTTCTTCTCCGGATTACCGGGTCTGACCCGGTGACCAGCTCTGGCGCATACTAAACATTCTTATAGTGATCATGAAAACCAAAAACAATGACCGTAATTTACTGCTTGGCGCAAAGATGAGAATTTTTAAACATACCCGTGTACAGACGAAGTGTACGATATTTATTCGAGATTATATTTTGTTTTCAAGGTATAAAATAAACTTCACTGCTAATTACTTCGCAGTGTTATCTGCTACAGTGGGACTTATTTATGATAGAAATTCCCTTGACGTTAGAGATTTAAAGAATTTATTTCACTGAAACCAGAGTTGCTGGCTGATCTTGATAAAAATTATTTCCGGAAGGGAATCAGATGACCTTGGTTCTTTTTTTTTTTTTAAATATGTTCTTTGACTTCGTGATTTTACTATTAGCGTGTTGGTGCTTCTAGATGTTCCGTACCTTGAGGCATAATGAAGAACCTTTGCTAAACCCATGTTAACTCAGTTTTACGCTTTTTAAGGATAAAAGAAAATATTAACGCTGTCAATACCGCATTCTGATTTCCCTGTTTTACAGGGACCCACGCACTATATACATTTTCCAGCGCAACATAGAACAGAGAGTGAGTCTAGGCCTAATAGATTAAAAAAGAAAATGAGTAGCAGGCGGCGTGTTTTAAAATGGAGGCCTAGGCTCGTTCCATGTTTTATGCAGTATGTCTCACTGCGAGACGTAGGATGTTTTGGAGGAACGAGAATGTTTGCTTAATGGTGGTGGTCACATCGGCAATCTTAATGTTTTTTTTTCATTGATTTGTCTCAGGAATGCAGTTTTTAATTTGACTCATTTGTTAGTTCAGATTTTTTTTTTTTTAATGATTATCTCTGAATACAGGTGGTAGTGTTTACATATTTCAAGGAGGTGGTGGCTACAGGCACATCAAGTCGTGACTCCAATGCAGCACGTGAGCTCTGCCGAGTCCCGATGAGCTAGGTCGGGTACTGCTCGTTCACTGTTCCAGTTACATTTACGGATTCAGTTCCAGCTGTACGTGACAAGTAACGCTAGTGTATTGTATATACCCTTTCAGAATAGTTTTTTCTTCAGCAGATTTGGTTGTCTAGAATTTTTCAGATGGTGATTTATGTCTTGTAACACCTCGATCTGCAATATTTTATAAACAGAAATCACTGCATTACGTTGGTTTTCCCATAAACGAAGTTTACTTTTGAGTTTTAATCCTCAAAAAGGGGGGTAAAATTAAGTTTAAAAAATTATTTTCCCAGTATCGAAAGAAACCTCAGGGCTTTGTGAGCAACTGTAGAAAGTCTCATGGAAAATATCTGGAAAATTTTCGTTTTTACAGGTCTGTTTCTCAATTACACGAATTAATAAACATGCTGTATATTCGCCACGTAGTGTAATGCCGTTAAAGTGAAGGCGGGTTGTTCGTTGGGTTAATCTTTTTTCTTACGTATTGGAAAAACATCAAACCAACCACTTTATCCCTTAAAAATGTTTAATGACTGGAACAGATCAACTTAGACGTCCTTCGGGATCCTGCCTGTAACGTCTTCGGCTTCACTCGTTAGTGGACGTGCCTATATTGGAGTCACGATTGATGTGCCTCTAGCCACAGCGTTTCAGAAATCTGCGTATTTGACAAGCTCAGCGAGTAAAAATGATAAAGGTAAAAAATAAACAAAATGACAACTTTGTATGTAACATATTCTAACGTCTTAACCAAAGCAAGTCGAGAGAAACTGATCTCAACGCCGGTCAATTTATTTGGTGGTGTTTAATCTAGGACTCAGAAAACCACTCATCGAACAGGGATAGTAGTGATCGACAATGTAAAATTCTTCTCTAGGATTTTTTCTTTTTTTTTCTTCAACTTAAATGTACGACTTCAGTGTTTGGAAGTTCGTAGCCAGTTTCGAAATTCCGTAGAAAGTTCCTGCAAATTTAACCGCTACTTCACATTCCGTCGGTGTTCAGATAATCTTGTGTGTCGTGTATTGACCCCTATGGGTTTTTTTTTTAATTTACCCGTACGATGGTCAAGCAACATAAAAAAAAAAAAAAATGAACAGCGTTGCTATGGGAGAAAGAACAGTTAAAATATGATAGAATGTGAATTTATTTGGAAGTTAATTACTCAAACTGAAGGACAACACTTGTTACAGTAGAGAAATGTCCAAGAAATTGTCTTAATTTTATTCGTCTGGAAATATTTTCTTGAATTTGAAGAGAGACTATACGTAAGATAGGTGAATGCTTGAAACACCACTTTTCTAAAGGATAAAACATCTTGTGAACATAAGAAACAAAACGTCTAATGCAATTTTATCTTTTTTTTTTAAAAAAAAAAGCCTCCGGTAGTATCTGTTTACAAAGTGTTTTTTCCCCCCTTTATTGATATTACCAAACGTAAAACACTACCAGCGCTTCCTCTGGTTTCCTGTTTTGTTGTAGATAGCAGCACCGTCGGGGAGGAAAGGTAATATAACGGAAAATTGAACAGGATGTTGTGATAATCTGAGAAATGCAGGAAGTTGTAATAAAATTACCTAGATACATTTTGTCTCGTCGACAGTAACAGAAGTGGAAGGGAAAACAAGTTAAATATTTGTAGTAGACGTATCACAGCTCACAAGGTGCGTGGTGCGTTCATTAAATTCCGGGAATGTTTCATTTTGAGTCGCTGGTCTAACATTACCTACACGACTATCAGGTCGGCATTTAACTTAAGTGTATGAGAAACACAAGCAGCTATTTTCTAGGTCTATCACATGTTTGATAGGTTAACTTATTCAAGTTTTAAATTAGCTGTCGTAATTTTGCGAACAACTTCCGATCGACACTTGGAGATAAGCCTACACGGTTTAGAGCAATACTGCCGATCATTCACTGAAGTTTCCTTCCTGTTTCACCAAGCGAATGCTGGGGTGGTATCCGAATTAATGTCCTTGCCTCTTTTTTCCGATCCTTGTCCTTGAAATGCTCGCTGAAGGACGTCATCCCTTCGACGGGCGTAAACCATACGTATCTTGCCTGTTCTGCCATTAAATGCAAGTTTAAATGTACTAAAGCCTTGAATTTTAATGTTTGTAGTTCGAAGTGTGGACGTTTATAGAAAATGACAGCTGGGTACACATTTTAAGTCTAATAAGTTGCACAGCTAATTTTCAAGGAAAAAATAATTGATTTGCATTTTTTTAAAAGAAATAACATTGGCAATTTTCTTTTTTTAGAAAAAAGACTTTCATTGCTAATATTCAGAACCATTTCCAATATTCTTTTAAAAGAATATTTATTGACAGTTTTTTAGGAAAAAAAAACCTTTATGGACATTCTCTACGGAAAACATTTCTTGGCCATTTTTGTAAGGGAAAACATTTCTTGTCCATTTTGTAAGGGAAAACATTTCTTGTCCATTTTGTAAGGGAAAACATTTCTTGTCCATTTTGTAAGGGAAAACATTTCTTGTCCATTTTGTAAGGGAAAACATTTCTTGGCCATTTTGTAAGGGAAAACATTTC
>JAGDQP010008928.1:30639-42713 GCA_022664845.1 Lepisma saccharinum | reverse complement strand
CTGTGAGGGCGAAGTGGAGAGGCGAGGGTAAAGCGTAGACTGTGAGGGCGAAGTGGAGACATGAAGGTGTCGAACTTTTTTTTTTTAAATAAAAAAAAAATACTTGATCCACAGGAAAAATAAAGGACGACACGCAGGTGCTTTCTGCAACCAGAAGAATGTTTCGGTTGGGTCGAGGAGATTTTGAGATGACCGGTCTCGAATAGGTCAGGACATGAAATATATAATCGAGAACGAAAAATGACCCACCCTATGAATCATGTGAAGCCATGACAAGAATTGCTATTGCAGAAAATATTTGTCCAAAAGTACCTAATGGGAGGTAAAATGTATAAGAATCAACCAATATTTCGTTGAACAGGTTCGTGGCGAGGATGCTCTACTTTCTAGGGTAATTCACAATTTTTTGTTTTCCGCTGTGCAAGTTAAATCTAAATTGTAGTGCTTTTAATAGATATAGGAATTTTGCAGATTTTTTTTTAATGCATTTGCTAGCTAAATCAGTCTGGATTCCTACGAGTAGAATGTGAGTTGATATTAGTTTTAGTTTGTATAATTATTTTAAGGAACTTAGGCACGTCTGCATGTAAACCTTCTACTTAACTGAATAATTAACGGGATATTGTTCCATTATTTATGGTGCCCTACTTGTAAACTAGTGTTTATTGGATGTTCGAGTTTCTAGAATAGTTGCTTGACAAGAGATATGGGTTGGTACTTTCTCACAGCATGAAAGAATACTACTTTAAGCGAATTTTATGTTATTGGAGACAATATAGGAAGTGTTGTAATCGGATATCTGATTTTTCTTAAAAGAGAGAGAGAAAAAAAAAATGCAAGTCAAATACTATTTAAGGCTACATGTTGAGAACTTCAGGGAATTTGCACTTTTGGAATTAGAACAACATATTAAATAACCTTTTAAAAGTCGAGTTATAAAAAAAAAAAAAAAAAACTGAATTTAGTCTTGAATTGAAATTTTAATAATATATACTAACTACCAGGCGCGGATCGAGGATACAATCAGAGGGGGGTGGGGTGTAAACCATAGTTGTAACTTTATCCAGTGTAAAGTAGGATTGAAGGCAATTTTATTCAGTGTATATCTGGACGTTAAGGAAGGGGGGGCTATAGCCCCCCCTTGAATCCGCGCCTAACTACTGTGTCATGTTTTCGTTCCAATTTTTTCCACCCTTACGGACCTTTAGAGCCTCAGACCGATTTCCTAACAGTAATCATCAATAACAATTGGAGTATTAATTTTCAGCAGTGGTTTCTAAATATTGGAAAAGAAGCGAGTTATGCTTTTATGTATAAGGTAAGGGGGTGGCGGCGTTCTAATATTTAAGCGATATATTTAGATCTCCACCCTGCACCCCCGCAAGAAGGATGCAGCGTACACTTTCGATGTCCTGTGCGTATGGTAGGCAGGTTTGTTGTTTGTTGAAGTGGCATTATCGATGTTTTTTCTACGTGGGCGATCAATTGGTTTTTCCGTGCCACGTCCCATGAAAGCGTCTGTTGTTGACTTCTGCTGCTATGCACCATTTGCAAAAAGAGGCGATTGGATGCTCCACAGAAGCCGAGGCACGGACGACTAACCGAATGAACAAACTACTGATCACCTTGCTGCGTCGCATGTTTGCTCTCTTCTGTTCATTCCAACACCACCAGTGTGCTCTTCGTAATACATACATGCGTATGTGTGACGCTTGGGAGTGGGATACCAGACAATACAAAATATACAACTTCCTCAGCACCATCACCTGCTCGTAGTAACGGTATACACAGAGGATAACGGCGTGTAATAAGCGCTTCGAATAATTAGTACATTTGAATTTGATTTGATGATCTTTAGGTAACTAAGGTTCACGCGTGGATAGAGTATAGAAAACGATCGGGAAGGAGTCGCCCAGGGCCTAATTTGAAAGTATCATCCCGGTATTTGCCTGATGTGACTGACGAGAAACCTGTCAGGAGGGTCGACCGTTGGGAATGAACCCAGGACCTCCCGAATGCGAAACCAGTGCTCTATTGCTGAGCTATGGCCGTTCAGTATAATTGAGGACTTGAAATAGAAAACCATGCCACATATCCAAAAAAAAATCGCGTTTTCGATGTTAAAACGTTTGAATTGCAAAACCTAACAACTTGCAAAAAAATCTAAAAGTTTCCAGACCATTGCAAATACCGGTAGTAGAAAATGGCAACGGAAGATATTGTATTTACGTGTGTTTAAGGCGGAGAAACCTTCCGTTTTCCTCTCCCCTGCAAAATTTCGTTTGTGGTACTTATACATGGTACCACACTTACACATACTTTCTATTTCAAGTCCTCAATTAGTTCGTATGTGAGTGGTTAACGTTCGTTCTTTTGGTAGAAGTGGTTCTAGATTCGATCCCTGGTGGGAGCTTCGGTGATCGCTTGCTACTTGAAATAAGAAGTAGCCAACTCCAGTCTTGTAAGCCAGATGAGTTGTTCCACTGGCTGCATGTTACTCTCTTTGGCAGGCGTGGTTAGTCGAGCTGAGGAATTAACATTCTCTTTGGAAAGTTGCAGGTCCTCCTAAATAACTTAGCCTTTTCCCCATGTTTCTTGAGCTTCTGTGTTTGTCTTAGCTTACAGCTTACGCTTTTCTTCCTTTTACTGTTTGAATCAAATCAGTCGTCTTCAATTCCATACCCGCTTCCTCCTTTCCCTTCAGTACCTTGTTTTATTTTACGTTTAGATGAAAAGGGTGTCCTAACCAATTTCTTTTTACTTATTCAGTAGGATATATTACTATTCGATCCTTTTCAGCGCATCCTGAAAACAGTGTTTCTTTCAGGAAAAAATGTTCGGGGAGTATTTTAAATCTTGAGAGGGGTTAGATAGAAGAGAGGGCTTAACCATTTAGTAGAAACTACAGCTGCATGCAGTGCTGGATGAAGCTTTGGGAGCCCCTGAACAAGTTGGGGGCGGGCCTTCGCTGTGGACTTTTTTGGTTTGTTACCGGCTCCCACGATGCGTAGCCAAAGAAGGGAGGTCTTAGGCTCCTTAGCGAGAAAAGAAAAGGCATAAGAGGTTGATCTTAAAAGGGAATGGTAAAATTATGTGGATTATGTTGACACAAAATTGGTGAAATGTTTCCAATCTACTAATATGAAAAATCATGGATTACGTACCACATTTATGCAACCACCACACCCATTCATTTATTGAGCATATTAATAATCTCTCTCACGCACACACATACAGAAGTACAGCACATTTGTTGCAAAGTCGCGTTTTAGAAAGTCAGATCCTTTCCAAAAAAATCATGACGTCGATGTACGATCCCGCAAACTGAGGGTTTCGTTTTCTGCAGAATCACTAGTCAGTAACCACCTGTACAAAACGTTGCAGTTTCAGAGAGCGAGCGAGCGCAATCTGGTGATGCTGTAGGCCTTTCCGTGTGGTGTTTTTTTTTTTACTTTATTCTTTCGCTCTGTAACGTAGACTAGCGAATTTGGTTTGTGCATCGGACGCATGGTGTCGCATGCAACTGTTGCAACGACTCGTCGGAGACCAGTCAAAATGCAGGAGGCGCATGCGCTGCAGAATATTGTGCAGTTTACTTTCGTGTTTTCTTTGAATTTGGAACTATTTTGTGCCCCATACGAATTTCAGCAGAGATGAGGATTTGAAAGCTAACGCCAAGAATTGGACGAAAATGCTATGAAAACCCGAAAGAAAGACAATAACAAAGATACAATAGAGAAAATGCAAAGACCTGTAGTAAGTTGGTGTTCAATAGTTGGCAGCAGAGCATTGCAGACAATTTGAAGTAACATTTTTGTTTTGTATTGAATTAAAGTTGAGTTTATTTTAAAATGCTACTTTATTATTATTATTATTATTATGTTTGTAATCTTGTCTAAAATTCTGTTACTGTAAAAAAATATTGTTTACAGAAAGATCTTAAACTTATAATGCACGAAAAGTAAGCCAAATGTATAGTGTATAGGTCGCGCACGCGTTAAATGCATAAACAAAAATACGTCACTGAATTCTGTCATCGTATACGACCATCGCCAAAACGACCGTTTCTGCGCAGTATTTTACTGCTATATGCACTGATGTGAAACTGGACATATCCAACTCGAATTTCCACGTTTTTTTCTTCGTGTCCACTTCCAATATTCATACCAATATGGAAATTAACGCTGAAATATTTCTTTAGAGTGCTTTTTCTTTCATTTACTATACATTCGAGAACCTTGTCATCGGGGCTGCCTTAATTTCGTGAAGGTAATTGAGCTTGTTAACCTAATTACGTCACTTTTTTAACCTCCTTGATAACGTAGCACTACGTCCGTCCGTCCGTGACGAGAGCCTAATTCTTAGAAACCAAAACGTCTACAGAGCTGGTTGGAAAAATCTTTGCTAGATTCACTCAGAGCCACCGGAACCTTCTTGGTTAGTGTAGTGGGTCATGGTTATCAGCCCATTTTTAAATAAATCGTTTTTCAAATTACTTGCGTTACGTAGATCCACAATTAGCATAAACATTATTTGACAATAGAAAAATACTGGGGGGTACCACCCTCTCAAGCTCCCCAGTTGTCAGTATTGCCAACTTATAAAAAATATTTTTCAAAATTGTTTCATACCGTTGAACCTATTCGCGTCAAATTTGCCATAAACAGTATTGGACACAACAGAAAAAAAAGTCACGATTCCTAATCACCTTAGTTGTCAGCGTTGCCAACCTAGTTCATTAAAATTTTCAGAGATGTTATCAAGGAACCCTCGGATCCTTCGCTATTGTTAGTAGAATCTCAGCGCTCACTTGTTTATATGATGCTGTACTTTGCTTTGCTAAATGAATTTGACATCAATTACAAAATAGGTAACTAGGAAACTTTTTAACATTTCAGAATTTTATTATAACTTGTTTATAGACCCAGACAGAAGTTAATCAAATGCGTGGCCGCTGCCTCGAGATTGTACGAGTAGCTAACACGCTTTCCGTGTACGGAAGGCGTGTTAACTACTCGTGACCGTGACTCGTCGCGACCGTGTAACTCGTACGGAAGGCGTGTTAACTACCACGCGTGTAACTCGTGGCCATCGCGACCGTGTAACTCGTACGGAAGGCGTGTTAACTACCACGCATGTAACTGAGTTCCAGTCGTATGACGATCCATTGAGCGGAGTGGTTCGAAGCCTACTTTGCCCAAAAATGTAGGTAGCGTATGTAGAAGCTAACGAGCTCGTTCAGGACGTCAGTAAGTTAGCCCTTACCCTAAAGGGTCCCGCAGGAAAGAATAGCGTTAGACAAACAATGTTAAAAACTAAATACCTTTTGGCTTCAATTAAAAAATATTAATAATAATAAACGTAGCAACGCCTTTAAGTATGCCGAACTAACATTTGTTAGGTTCTTATCTTTTAATAAAACAGTTTCTTCACCAAATGCCGATGAATAAGCCCTTAGCCACGGAATTTGTGTAAGGAGCGCAGTCAATCAGTTTATGATGAAAGGGGGAGGGAGTTGTTGCTTTCATTGTGTGGTGAAGATAGATCTGATATCTGACATCCGTGACGCAGACTTCTATTGAATTATATTGTGCATTAAAAATCGCCCTTTGTTTGTCTTTCATGTAAATTAAAATACGATTTATATTGTGGCTTCTGAATTACATTAAAGGGAAGACAAGCACTTATTTTTTTTTCTTTGACCTTACGATTGATTGTAGCATAGAGACTAAAAAAAAAGTTCTTACGCTAGTGCGTTACTGCTTTCTTGATGACCATCTGCTGTCAACCATTTTACCTGATTTGAAATTGAAAACTAAAACCATGTAGGCCTATACAATTGTTTGGGAATTGTATTTTAATGATGAGAAAATGTACTGACTTTCAACAGCTGTGAATATATTTCTACTGCAGGTTCTGAAGTAAAGTTATGGTCGTCTTCACGTGAAGGATGAACTGAAGTAGCTTATCTACGTCATTTGGTTTGGTGATTTTTGTGATCATTGCAAGGTGTTAGAGTGAATAGAATTTAGACGGGGATTTCACATCTACTGGGAATGTAGAACTGACCCGGGGCTTGGACCAAGCAGCTGATCAACTGCCGGAAAGAATGGCGTATACACGGAGTCTAATAGAGCGAATTATACTGTAGCCCCAATGATATTCGTGTTGGAGATTGATTCAGGGAAGGTTAAATGTATTGCCTTCTACGAATTTTCATCCCCATGCTTTCTCCCTGTTGATATTAGCTCTCACTTTTGTTAACACACTCAAATTTATATCAACCTCTACTAAATTGATCGCGCAACGACGCGTAAAGCATATATCAAGAAGTCAAACTGTCTTAAATTCAACGCTAGCGGAGTGTCTACCACCCTGGAAAACCTAGAATACTCAGGGAATTTTATACATCTGAAAAACTCAGTGAAATCTGCAATTTATGAGGGAAACTCTGTTCAACTTATGGGGTGGAGTTGTCAACAGTTAGTAAGAGCACTGCCCCGGCAAGGCGGATTTTTTTCTTTTCTTCATTTGTGAAATACCAGTAATCTACATGTACAGATGTACCAATAAGATGCTTGAACTGGATGATGCTTGTATTAAGAAATGTCCTTGCGTATTATTTACATGTTCCACTATGCTAAGGATTCGGGGATTTTTGGATAAAATGATCATGGAAAATCTGGAAAACACAGGGAATTTCAAGTCCCAAAACTAGTAGACACCATGTGTTCAACTGCCAAATATTCTTATCAATCGTATGTATTTCTTCCTCCACTGCTGCCGTTATCTCAATCTGGATTATTCGCCGCTAATGTGCGGATTTCACTAACACTATCTTCTTCGCCTCCATGTCTAACTTTTCTTCCTCAATACCTCGAGGGCTACTGTCCCGTTTAACTCATGGCATTGTTCGTATTGATGAATCAACTGTATCTACTGAGACTGATTGAAAACTATTATTTTGTTTACATCTCAAAGTTCGAGGATGTTTTCTTCCATTTTCAAGCAACATTGTTTCTCTGCTTTTTTTCCCTCCATGATTCGCAGCCATTACATTCAAAGACCTTGACAGAAGTTGCTCTTCGTCCGGTACCAAGAAGTTTTGGTCTGACTGTTGATTTGGTTTCTGAGAAGAGCCATTTCCTTTCCTTTTGGGATGTCTCCGGTTCGCACCTGCAATAGGTAAGGTGTCTTTAAAGAGCCGTTATTCCTTTTACATCCGGACTTGGGACCGTCATTGGCGGAGTTAAAGGTGCTCTTAAAAGAGCCGATTTGTTGTGCATCAACCTCCTGGAAGAATCGAATGGAAAGAACCCACAAAGTCGCCAATCTCCGGTGAACATTCTCTACAATGTACCAGTACTTTTATTAGAAGACCTGATGAGAAAAAAAAATCGAATTAAGGAATCAGATTGCTGCTTTAAAAAAGAGATTACTTACTACGAAATTTGCGTTAATGAATTTGAAGAAACCATTTTGAAGAAGACTTCACATATAATTCACAAGTCTCTTTCGGCAGCTACCAGTAAAATTAACTGATCCTTCTAAAACACAGCGAAAGGTGTTAAAGAAAAAAAGGAAGATGGAATTATTTGCACACACTGAAAAGAAGTACGAAGAACTCATACCAGTCTCTGTTAATTATTTACACAATGGCATCTATTTAGGTGAAAGAACAAAAGTGATGGAGAGTCTGACACTATCAAAGAAAATCATGTGCATGGGGATTTTCATTTGCATGGGTTTTGCGGAGAAGTTACCTCGCTTCAGGGACCCTCTCTCACTCGCTCGGGTTTGCGGAGAAATGATCTCGCTCCAGGGACCCACACAGGTACTCCCCATGTTTCGCCACTTTGATAGGTCAATCAACTTCATCGTCCTTGTTGCTGTATTTTTCATCCAAATTCGTGCTGGTTGTTAAATAATCAATTAATCTCCGATGCGCTCTTTGCGTTGTTTCTTTAGGTTGTAGAAGCTTTCTTCCAGGTACCTTTTGATCCTTCTCGTCTCTTGTGCACTTTCAGGAGGGGGCGTCAATTTAATTGGCATCTTCCGAAGAGGCTTCCTTAAGAAATCGATGTTCTGAAGTTCGACCTCGTCTTGCTGGCAATCTTCTTCCTTAGGACCCACTCAAACGCATCAAAACTTCTTGTGTAGTTGCTGGTGGATGGAAAAGGCAGCTCGTTGGGAACCAGCGAGTTTGTGGGACTCCTTCCACAGGACCCGTCCGTTCGGTTTCTGCCCCGATTGAACCTGCTCTACAATAGTGAGCGGTTTAGGTGCACGCCGCGTTTTCTTTCCCGGTTTAGTCACCATCTTTATATTCAAAATAGAAAAATGGCGTCTTGTGAGAGTAGCATAAAAATCTACTCTGCCGTGGAAACCGCTAATTGTTTGGATGGTAATGTGTTGCATTGTTGACAGTGGTTCTCTGTGGAACCTTCAAGTACATCATTTTATAAACATTTTTATTACCAATAATGGTTATAATTATGAAAGTTCTTGTTTTGTTTTGTTTTACAAATATGAAACGTAATTTGACTTTACGGTTATTAATTTCCCAGTATAATTCCGAATGCAATATAGTGCCTAATAGACTGAATTAATGTGGAAAGTTTAAGAAGCTGGATGTTAAAACATAGTGGTTTTTCGTTGCATTAGTAGTTTCCTTGCAATTTAGGTAAACATAGAATAACCTTCCAGCTTCATTCATGTAGCATGTTTAGACGTACTTAGACGAGTTGAGACATGTTTAGTATGGTTCGTATTAGATTGATAATTATAATTTTAGTTAACCTAAATTTTATGTCAGTGATTAGGTTTGAAATAATGTTTTATAACTATTAATAAAATAATTTCCACCGTGGAAATTTTGCCATATTTTGAAATTGGAGTTCATTCGATACTTGTATTATTATACCGGTAAACGGCTTATCAGATTCATATTGTTGTATAGTTAGCGATTAAAATATTGTAGTAATAAAATTTTGTAGACGACAGCTTTGTGCAATTTTGAATATCCTTTCTATCTTTCGTGAACTACTCGGATCATCTTCGTCTGTGGCTGTTAACGCTCATCTGAATTTAAGCAGTGTCGAAAATGCGGGTTAGATAGCCGCGTAAATTAGACTGTTTATAGACTAACGAAGAATCAAGTAAATATTTTTAGGTCCTTAACATTTTTGCATTCTCTTGGAAACGCCTAATTAATGGTAAAGCATTGATTTTGAGGATAGGCAGAATACATGGAAATTACGTAGAACTCATGACAACGGGTAATTCCACGAATATTTGAACACAAGATGGTAGCGTGTTACTATAACATTGTAATTAATTACACATCCAGACTGGTAAAATGAGCACGATGTTTGTCACCAGCACAATGAATATAAAATAACCGCATCCCCCTCTAAGCTTCGCTGTAGTTAAGTGAAATTTGACTGAAATACTGAATTTTGTCTTTGTAGAAACTCTCAGTTAGATGTTTCCATGTTTGATACAATTGCAACTTCATTACATATCATATGGACCTCTCAGATGGATTCTGGAGAGTCTGGGTGCGTTACGGTTAGAATTTTGTATTCATTGTTGTTAAATATCCAAATACGTTGTTGTAGAGTAAGCAGGGTATTCTAAAAATTATTTTCTCTGGTTCATTCAAACTCGTAATTACGAACTCAAGACAATGCGCTGCGAATGTCTTTGTTAAATTGTATCTATTTTCAAGCGAAACTGCTACATTTCGCTATAATCGATGATTCAGAATTTGTCTACAAATCATGATAGAAGAGGGCCGTCGGTTGTTAATTAAGCTTTAATATTTTAGTAAATGATTATCTAGATTTTTCCTAAGTTACAAAATTGTAGCATTGGTAATAATGGTGTAGAATGTGCCATGGCGAACCACTCTTCTTAGAATAGACTTACAAGTTCAGAACAGTTATACTTATTCATCCAAAGGAGATACAACGAGTTTCTTCCCCCCCCCATACTTAATACGCTCACTGATTTATGTAACATTGCAACGACGGTTGTATTCTCTACACGTTACGAACGGATCGGGTCCAATGGACCCGTCTTAATAATGCATGTCTTGTTTTATTCTCTAATTGGGCTTATGCACTTTGGGTCTGATATTAAACTAAGTTCTGAAATTACCTTAACTTCCAATATATATTTGGTTAAATATTTGAATTCAAATAAAGATTTTAAACGCACCGAGGACCGAATTACAACTACTATGACTCACCTTAAAGTCTTCAATGTCGCCCTCGTAAGTAGTTGTTTCAGTATGAATTGAATAGGTTCGAAATGGCTCTCGCCCGTCGTTGAGATGTAATTTAACTGTGTGTGTAGTATTTTGTGAGCTTAGATTGTATGTTAAATAGTGTTAATACTACGACCAGTTAATATACTGAGGGTACACTTTTTCTTAGGTTCCCGCTTATTTATTCGAGATTAAAAACCCATTTCGAATTTTAACACTTTTGTACTTACCTGTACATGCAATAGTTCGATAATTCTAAGCTTTTATAATATTTGCTAATTTACGTCACAAAATTAGTAGACACTATGGCTAGGTATTTGCTTACGCCATTTATATATATTATATAATATAATCTCCCAACCCGTCTGGTCAGCGTGGGAGCAGTAGACCAACTCCTCCCTTCGGGGAGAGACCTTATCCACTAGTGGATTGAATATGGCTGTGATTTATTTATTTATAGTATATTCATTTTTAAATTCTGTTTTTGTGTTTTTCCTTGTGCCAAAACTGGTAATAAGTAAATTATTTTGTCGCAGACTGTACGTTCATTTATATCTATAGATCTGTGTGATAAAAACTTTCAATTAGAATGTAAACATGTTCTTTTTTTTTTTTTAATGTAAGTTATTAAGTCAGTGTAGTTGTATTTGCTAATTAAAGCGCCTATCTCCTTTATTAATTCAAAATCGTGATGTTTTTAACTCTGTTCCAGAATATCGTTTTAAATCTAAATCCCAAACTGAAAATATAACAAATTATGCTGATATATTAATGTTCTTGTACTGATCGAAAACCCTGCCTATTCATTTGAAATGATACAAGGCACGGAAACTTTGTCCATGAATAATTTCTTCAGAGACTGAAACCAACGTGTCGAGATTGAGGTTTACATTCGATACCAACACCTGAATTTTCAGGTCGAGACGAGACCAGGACCGTCCTCAAAAATTCAAGACAATAACGACTCATGTCCGTCTTGTCTCGATACCATTCCTAACTATGCCATTTTTTTTTTCTATTTCCCTAGTTTCCACCATTTAGTGCCTCATCAACAGCTTTACACAAAACGTGGCATTTGTACTGGAAATAAAAAATGTTTGAACGTGATTAGTCTTATTATGCTTTACTGTTGTTTATACAAATGTTAGTAAAATAATTATTTCATAGCGATAGCGATTTATTCGTCGAATGTTTTAAGTTTGAAAAGAAATGACGTTAGAATTTATTGAAGCTATAATTTTAGCGTATTATAATCAGTATAATATGCTCTGTTGGATGGCATATATGCAATTCTTACCAATCAATCAGCTACTTGGTCCAAGCCCGCGTGAGTTAAAAGGTTACAGAACAATACGATGCAACATGATGAAATTCGATCCATGTTTTCTTTCAGTCTTTCTTTGAAGTGTGACAATGTACGTTCTTGTAGGTCTAGTTAAATGTTCAAGATTTTTTGGTTAAATGGATGTGTATTTCACAGATTATTCTGCTCGTTCCGTGCTTTTAAGTACTAGATGTTGCAACATAGCAATATTATCAATTATATTACGTCAGCCAGTGACAGGGTGCTGTCGTTCGCGCTTTAATATGATTGGTGACCGGGTAATACTACAATGGAAGTATAGAAATAAATATATAGCGATGTGCGAAATTTTCGATTTGTCGCTCAATTTTCAATATCGTTACAGAAAACAAAAATCGATATCTCTGTATCAGACGATAGTTCAATATCATTGATTTTCCATAAATTGGTTTCCATTTTTAGGTAGATTTCGAAGAAAATATACCTATTGAGATCGGTACG
>JAGDQP010008928.1:0-16298 GCA_022664845.1 Lepisma saccharinum | reverse complement strand
TATATATATATATATATATATATATATATATATCTATATATATATATCATATTCAGCCGTTTTCTATCCACTGCTGGATGAAGGCCTCCCCCTTTTCTTTCCACATATCTCGGTCTGCTGATATCCTCATCCATGTAGCTCCTGAAAAACGCTTGATTTCATCTACCTATCTTACATTTGGACGTCGTCTCGGTCATTTCTTTTCTCTAGGAATCCACTGTAGTACATTTGTCGTCCACCTTCCATTTGTTCGTCTAGGTATGTGACCGGCCCATCTCCACTTCATCTTCTTCGCAGTCTTGATTACATCCTCTACCTTTGTTCGTGCGCGAATCCATTCATTTCTCTTCCTGTCCCTCCTGGTTATTCCTAGCATGCACCTCTCCATTGCTCTTTGTGTGACTCTCAATCTGAGTCGTTTGCGCATTCAATGTCCAAGTTTCACAGCCGTACATCATTACAGGTAAAACACATTGATTATAAACTTTACGCTTCAGACACATTGGTAATTTGCTTTTGAAAATAAAGTGTAGTCTTCCAAAAGAACTCCACGCCATATATAACAAGTGGTTTTGTTGGACGCACAGTAGAACCTGTACCTCTATAGAGAATAAATAGTCATGGATTCTGTCTGCCAGACTTTCCAATGAGGATGTAACCCGGAGATTTTCGAGCACCCCTAATTGTTTACGGTTAAAAACAATAGAAGCCCAGTAAAGGGTATTTACTCCCCATTTTTGGATTAACAACCCCTCCAAAACTGAAAACCCTAACTGATTCACTGGATCTCTCATGTAAGAAAGTGACCTGTACATCCAAATCCTTGTCATATCCGTACCATTTCCATTGTTAGAGTAGACCGGGGCTGTTTTGATGAAGGTGCTATATCGATTGATCAGAGGGGCAATAGCAGGTCAATACGATCGTGATATGCGAGATTTTTTTTTTTCTGCATTCTATCGACTGAAGTGCCATTGGTGGTGGTGGGGACTCACAATTCGCATGACGGATTTGACATCATCGTGGAAGAAGTTCAGAGGTTAGGATTCAGAATATTGATTTGACGCTCGCGGAAGAATGATTGCAAAACGGTCACGAATTTGCTATCAGTACTGGGCAGGGTTGAGTTTTGTAGCCTGGCATTACAGTTGAAGTTTTCCAGGACTTTTTGTTTCACCAAGCGAATTTTTGGATGGTGCTTCAATTAAGACCATTGCAGACTATAACCAACACTGCTCCTATAAGTGCTTGCCGAAGGACGTCATCCCGTAAGACTTAGTCCATAGATGCTGTTCAAACCGTATTGTAAATTTAAAAGATGGAAATCACTCGGATACATATAGTAAAACGTGTGTGTTTTTTTTAAGCGTCCTCTGTGTGATCTGCACACGCCGTGAACGGCACATGGGGGATATGCAGGTAGTGCTTCACATTCTTGAACTACGTCAGGAAGTCAGGTGGGGCAGTAAGACCCACGCTCTGCCGCCTTTACCTCCGACTACCAAGGGAACTCGGTACTCTTATTTGATAGGCTGAGTGCACCTCAGAGCGCAAATGCAGTAAATAACAGGTGAGAACTAGTTGCATGGAAGGTTTTTCATAAGGTGTGTTCATAAATTCCAAAAATGCGGGACACATTTTGCGGATAATCCGCATCCGCATACTACCCGGAAAGTACGGAATACAGACGTTGGAATTTGTTAGACTAAGCACCAATATGGTTTCTTGAACGTAATGCATATGTGCGTAATGTAAGTGAGCTAATGCATCTTCAATTCCCAGGCGATTGTGTGCTAATGGAGTGATGTATTATCCCGATCGTTATCCACATACATAATACGCATGGGTGTATATTACACGACAAGGCGGAGAGAAGCAAACGTCTCATGCAATGTTAAACCCTGCATGACAAAGCTCTTGTCTCATCTCGGTATGGTGGTGGTATAGAAGGGGTGGGGTGGGGTGAGGATTTGCTGCTTTCGATACATTGTCTATCCACGTGTAGTTTGGTGGTTGGAACTATAGTTTGAGTTGTCCGAGTGATCAAGTAATCCATGTGTGGTGATAACATTACACTTGATTGCGCATGGATGTGACATCATAAAAACACATCACCCGGCACACATTGTTGACCGCGTTGGTCTTTTTGTGCCGTAACTTCAGCGTGTAATGCAATTTATTCATGTGCGGAAGAACGCAGGCAGGAAGGAAGCCAGTATGTGAATTCCGATGAAAGTGACCAACCATTAGTTATCGATTGACAGGGTTCGATGTGGAATGAGAGAGAGGTAGGATTTACAAGGGACAGCGACGCTGTGTGTTCTCGAGGAATGAGTGTAGGCCTATACTTGTCCGGTGGAGGATAATATTCCACGGATGGCCAGACCCTGAATCAAGATGATCTGTATAGCCATCCCTATAATATGCCTTAGTTTCAGACAAGGGTATTTGCTAAGCGAAAACACTTTTCTTATAATGGGGAGAACTTGGAATCCCATCCTCACTGACGTTTTCCTTACTTTCCTCGCAATCACTATACGAATATTGGGATGGTAGCTGGGTTACAACTTTCCCAGTCTCTCCCGTGAAGAAAACGTGGCCTTCATGCTGTTAAGGGTCCAAATCAAATGCGAATGAACCTACAGCATATCTTCCTATACTTCACACTATATCTCATCTCTATTTTAACTTCACTACAGTAACTGTTGAGAAGAAAAATATAGTAGTTCGGAACCCACTTCACCAGAAACCGTGCATTTCCGTTTTTAGAATTCGAATTTTTGAATTTGTAGGACCTTTAGACAACTTTGGCTCAGGCCGGATGGTGATGATGGGATGAATTGGTGGAATGAAGAAAGTGGGAGGAAACGTGAGAACCAACGCACACGGTGTTTGTCCACCACAAGGTTCAGATGGCATGAGCGGGGATCGAACTGTGTGATCCCTAGCACCAGAGGTAAGCGGCCATCGCGACCAGACTCCCGTGTTTCGAGAAGCTCAACAGTTTCGACCGTTCGTAACAGTTCTTACTTATTCAGTAATAGTTTTGGTCTTTCCGAAGTTTTATTCACTTCATTATTAAACTACTTGCACTGCCTAATTAATACCAGCGTAATTTGTTTTATGAATGAATACCATTTGCAATTGGGAGAGAATTACTACGTAGGTGAGAAAAAAAGTTTTCGTAGTTCGGAGAGTCGAACTTACACACATGGTAATTAAAAGTACTATAACCACGTGCCTTAAATCCCTAGCCCACGGGGACTACGCTAGACAGCCTTCATGTCAGGTGAGTTCTTGAACAGCTACGATTATACAGCTTTATATATTTATACCCATTCCAGAGGTTGAATTTCAGGAGTTAATTTTCTTTTCACAAACTAACTTCACTCACTAAACCTTTTCACAAAATGCCAGTCTTTGTGCTTCTAGTGAAGGCTTTTAAAGATTTGCCCGTACCAATTTGGGATTCCTTATCTTGTTCATTGTTAAAACAACACCTTCATTGGTGTAGGCAGGTACGTATCCAGAATTTGGTTTCTGGGGGAGGGGTCCAAGGTGTGTGTGGGCATCAAATGTATATTAAATATGTATAATTACGCTTACGCGTGGAGTGATACTATTTTTTCCATAAAACTCTTTGAGTTTTGGGGGGTCCGGACCTACCCCCTAAATACGTCCCTGGATGTAGGGTTTGATCTTTACAACGACGAACAAAATAAAAAATTAAGAATTGACACCGTCTGTAAACTTTGAATTGAAAGTATGAAATATCTAGCTTCTATTTGTAATAGATAGCGTTGCAATTTGATACAAGTAGAAAAAAAGAAAGGTTGACATCGAAAAAGTGGTGCCATCTAGTGTATAAAATCACCATAACATTACAGGAATAATGTATAACAAAACAAGTTGCTTCTAAGTAATGCCTTGTTGAATAAACAATCTTATCAGCTATTCTCATGCTCGTTTTTCCTGTCTAAAAGCTTGTGGTATATTACCAATCATGTATCGTTAGGTGTTTGTGCGACCCCTGTAGCCTGTACGTTATCTGGACAGGTAAGGTGACCTTTTTTTTTTTAGAAGGAAAAATCATGTTTGTCAAATCAAATTCCGGTTTTGTAGACTTGACGAGATAAGCAATCAGGAATGAGTGGAAGAGGGAAATTGGAAAACTACAATCAGTACCCATTTATGTTAAGTGTTTCACTGCTGATAGAATTGCTGCTCTGCTTTGGGTGAAAGATAGATAAATATGTAATTTTAAGGATTGATTTTATGGACTAACAGCAGCAACAAAACAAACAACTTTTCTTGTAGACAGTTCTCGATAAAATATATCTGTTAAAGCTTGAATTTTGCCCTGTCAGTCTGCGTGTGTCTGCTATCACATACATCGTCGGCAAAGATCACGTTGTAAGTTGAATCTTCCTGCACCAAACTCTGCCTATGTAGCTCATTGCATCACACGAGAACAGCAGACTGAGCTACGGCCGCTTGGTATATATATACACGGATGGTTTAAAAGTAATAGGAAAGATTCTGGTTGTCCCGGACGGTCATATTAGGTAGGAGCGCGGCGAAGTTAATCAGGGTGGAATCACTATACTTAATTTTACCGCTTATTTATACACAATTTTTTATGGTGGGCAAAAATATGTGGGGCTAGCCCCTCTTTGGCTGCGGGCCTGGTTAATGTACAGGGTGATCCAAAAATCGCGCACAGCAAAGGAAACGTTATACAATTATATTGCAGTTGTAATAATTGTATCTTCTAACGTTGGATGACCCTGTAGGAGTACTAACAATGAACAGACACGCAGTGGGACGTGTATCAGTCATACGACATGTGTGATAAGACATCTTTTTTATTGCTTGGCAAACATTTAGTTTTCCCAAGAACAACGAGTTTTTATTCTTAGAATATTATTTCGCCAGTCGTTCTTGTGCTTGTGTGGCAGGCAAGTTTCGGTCAAAAACAGTAGGATTTGGTCGTCTAAAAATCCACGTGTGTTAACGTGAATCGCCCTTGTACTGAGAGAATTGGAGTGTAGTGTGCTGTATCACGTTGTCAAAAAATGGTCCCCATTTTCTTTGAAGCCACAGTGAACAGTGCAGTGTGCCAAGACATTATTAAACAACTTATTTCGCTTCTTCATATTTGATGAGTGCTGGTTGCTGAAAGACGGTGTCACATGTCACACATCTCATGAAACCATGCAGTTGTTGTCCTAGTTTTACGATGACCATTGCGGCTGATGCATTTATCTAATTTGTCGCTCGCAGGTTTTTCTTTGGGTTTACTTTAAATGAATCATATAAAAGCACTCCGCATACACTGTTAGGACCTAAAGAGATTGAATTTCTGCGATGTAAGGTTATAAACATTATTAGTACATACTGTATGCCTTGTAGTTTGTACATTAAACCAGCAAAATTTACTATGATGTGCGCGACTTTTCGATTACCCTGTATATGTGTGCGTTGCATCAAATTCAAAAAATAATTTCCAAACTAGCTCCAAAATTAGACTGAAAATTGGTGACTGGTGGGTTATAGGCGGCGAATCGATAATTTGCTAAATTTTCAGCTTAAAAAAAAGTATTTGTAGTGATTTCTGAAATTTATTTACGAGCAGGTATTTTCGAATAAATACGTGAAGTGTATATTCTATACAGTAAGCAAAATCTTCAAGAAAAACAAATGATGGAGAGCAAGTCTGTAATTAGTCGCGTAATGCTCGTCGAAGCTTTGAGAAGAAAAAAAATGGGAGTTTACAGATACAAGAGACTGCTTAGCACACCAACAGGTGGTAGCAACAGGCTCTATGACCTAAGCGGTTGGTGTAATGTATTTGTTTGTATGTGTGTGTGTGTGTGTCACACACCACGTGATTCTAATTAACTCCATTTTGTTTACAATGAATGCCAGGGCTTTCATTAGTTTGTTGGCTGGAGGAGAAACCGAGGGAGGGAGAGTTATGTCCCCTTGCGTTTGAAACCTGGCAGTTGTATAGATGGCAGGCGTTGCTGTGGCAACGAGTGGCGTCATCGCGCATTCGTGACGTAGAAATAGAAATTTTCAACAGGAATTGTACTTCAAAAAGATATTACACGATAATAATTAAACTCGAATCGATGAACTTCGATTTTTGCTTAGATGTGAGACTTAAGCCATCGTATCTGAGTTTCACAAACAGCTTATCGGTATCAATTTTGGTTGAAAATTACTTTTGTTTTCTCCTAAACTAACACTTGTGGATCTTACAATCGAGATGAGCTGAAGCAGTGATTCCGCCAGACTCCCTTTGTGTAGCTGTCACCCCAAATCCTCAAGAACACCCCCTCCTAACTTTAATAACATTTTCGCGCTCAAAAACCGATAGAAACCGCGCAAAACTCTATACTTACACCCCCCAAAAACTGAAAATCCTGGCGGAATCCCTGAGCCGAAGTAATAAATAAAATGCTCCAAAGATACTATTAAATAAATTAGGCGCTGTAATGAATGGCATGTAGTTTTGAGATCTGGCGTACCTAGGGAATTCCCAGTTTGTATTTAAAATCAGTATGGTACCACCCCTAATTTGTAGGTTTTTATTCCTAGTCAGACCCAAGAACTCTCCAGCACTATTCCTAAAATCTCTGTTAATCCGGAAGCGATAACAAAATTGTGATCGATATGTTATTTAAAACAATACTCAAATGATTTCTTTGCCTGATCTACATAGATTTTAGTAAATATTCGAGATCATCCTTCTGAATTTCAAATAACATCGCTGTAGCAGGTCAGTTCGTACGTAAAGCCCTCAGCGAAATGTTGAGACACCTCACACCATGCGTGATTCATTTGTCGTCGTATCCTTTTCGTGTTAACTTGCACAAGATCCCGTGTAAATATTGATAATGTCCTGCTAACTCTTCAACGCTGTTTGACCTACTTGTAGTCATGTCGTTATGTGAGGCTTAAATAACGTATTCATCGCGTTCGTTTTTCACCGTTATAACAACCCTTGGAGTATCTATGGAGCTGAGTTGTTTTTTTCCTTCAGAGAATGCTGTGTTAAGGCTACCAGCGCACATCAAAACAATTCTTCATTGTGTTACAACGTGCGTATATTTTAGTATTGTTGGTCTTACATTTATTAAATTGTTCTGTTGCGCTTGCGGATCAATTTCCAAACTTATAATCCACTGACATTCGAAGAATAATATCTTGCGAAGTACAAGATATCACAACATCCATCTGAGAAGCTGTTTTTGTCCTAGATCTGGTATCAGAGGTCCTGGATATAACACAAAACATTTTGATTGCTAGTTTAGGTTGGTGCAAACCAAAATCTCGAACGTTAGATGGCAGCATATACTTCCGTATGTCTTTTATCGTTGCACGAAATGCAATGCTGTTCCTACAAATTCAAGCCTAGCGAGTTCAAACTTAAGAGAGAAGAAGAAAGTTTATAACCATTTCAAGAGTTCTATCCGTGCCGATTTTTTATTTTTCTTGTTCATGTTGGTATGAATATCCAAACCTTATAACAATGAAGCTCTTTCAGCAATGAACAAGAAAGAAAATAAAAAAAATCGGCACGGACAGAACGCGTGAAATGGTTGTGAACTGTCTTCTCTGAAAGTTTGAACTATCTAGGCTCGATTTTGTAGGAGCAGCCTTGCAATTTCGTAAAAGCTAGTTGTTCCATTTGACGTCAGAGGTCGTTGTTTTACTTCAACCTTAATCCATGAATTGATTGTTTCTGTGTCCTATTTAAAAACCGAGAAAAGCACGAAGTGCGAGCTGAGCATCTAATACTATACCTTATTGGTCCATAAAATATTAAAAGCCAAGATATTGCGTGTGGTTTAGTAGTAGTATTTCTAGTTCAGCTAGACTCACACCAGGTGGCAGGAGAGAGGAGAATGGGCATTTGCATTCGTTATACTTTAACCCGAGTCGTATACTACCTCTTCCAAGCGTATGCTGGGATAGTACGTTAAGTAAGGTCCTGGCCGATATCTAACTCATACCACCTGAGCAAAAAAAAAAAAAAGCCAGAAGGACTTAAATTCAGATTCGTAGACTTACACGTGGATCTGATGCCGTTTCTGCACTAATCGTACTTTCACGTGGTGAGGAGTAGAATTATTGTTAAGAAATAGTTTGCGTGGATATTGTTATGCTTTGTTGTTTAATGTTCGTCAAACATTTTCAAGGCTGACGTGTATTGGCAAAGCGGGGGAGGGAGGACTGATTACATGCCTTCGGTCACAGAAGAGAGACATAATCACCGCAAAGACATTTAGCACAATTCTTAAAACAACTCCCGTTCACCTTGAAGATTGTGTTTGCGGGTTATTAACATATTTTTTTGTACCTTGTTACTGTCCCGCTGGAAGACACTGCAGTTGAGTTTTAAAAAGTCGTTTCTGTGGAACAAAATAAAGAAACATAATCTTGTTTACGATAAAGGACTTTGTTCGGTATTGCGAAGTAATTATTTTAGGGTGCTGCAGCCGGCCATTTCGACTAAGCTTTCGCTGTTTCACCGGGTGAAAGATCCTAAGACCCTAGCCACCTTTCCCATACTTATTCCCGGAAGTGTGTTCGGCGATGAACGTCATCTCTCCAACACATGACCGCTTAGGTCATAGCTGCCATAACTGCAAATACAATGAAGTTAGAAAAGTGGCATCTTTCGCCTTGTAATCGGTGTGTCCTTGGTTCGATACCTATTGAACATACTGGTTCGAAAACAACTTTTAAATTGTAGGTAGACCCTTTTTCTTAAGATTTCGTCATTTTATTCGATGGAAAACAGTGGCTAACCAGCATCGGATCACCTTGCTCGAGATCCTTAGGATCAAAGACGGGCCTTCAAAAAGAACAAAGATCATAATCACAGTAGTAGTAAGATAGTTAAAAAGTATAACGTAATTTCCTTAAGTTCAAACATTCATTCGTAATGAATTATTGCGACATTTGCTTCCAGATCTGTACAGTTTAACATGGCATTGTTCTAGAAACGGGGCTTTTTTTTTTTTTCTTTTGCTCTCGAGCCGAATCGTATGGCTTACATATGCTGCGGGCTACAGGAAGCCACGTTCAAAACAAATGAGCATGTCGGTTCTCGTCCAGATTGTCTTCCAAACCATCATGGTAGAAGTATAATTAGACAGGGAGCCTTTTGTTTGCTTTGGTAATGGTTTAAACTTCCGAGGCGCTTGCTCTCGCCAAAGACATTCTCCCCCCACCCTCTCTTTTGATTCTCCCATCAACCCTTACTAAAATATCCATAATCCCGTCTTTCACTCATCCATGGCGAGAGCATAATGGCAGTTGATAAACTGGGACAGATCAGTACCTTCAGCAAGAGTTTTGTGTAAGCAAACTAGCTTAGAAAGAAAATACAACACCTTAACGGAACTAGTTGAATGAAAAGGTGTATTCAGGGCATCTTAGTAGACTGTGCTTGGTTTTGTCCCTTGTTGTACAGTACTTTATAAAAAGCAAGAATAGTGTTTACGTAGCTGTCAAATGTCTTCATTTGCAAAGGACGATACAAATCAAACTCGCCGTATTGTTATGCAACCATTTTAGCAGTTATGTATTGCAGACGTTTTCGAAGAAGTAATCTAGGAGTAAGACCCAAACTGTTATCCAATTTAGCGTTATATACCGCTAGATTAAAAACATGTGGATCCTGGGCTAAAGTTTGTTACGGACCTTTTTATCTAACCTCCTGTTGTAAAAGTAGCTGATTTACCTTTGGCGGGGGCCCTACCCCCTTAACACCCCATTAATCCAGATCAGCACGCATTGAACACACAGCATTAGAGAAAAGATTGTGCAAAATAATACTTATAATTTGCTGATGGTTACTTAGAATTCTCGATCAATAAATAACACTTGGAACAAGGGATGTATAAAAGCTAATCTTTCCGTCTCTTCTGATTAAGGTTAATGTAACGATCTCCAACAAAAGATGGCAGCACTATCTCCGTATGTGTCTAATGTATTTTTATCGTTGCACGAAATTTCAATGCTGCTGCTACAAATTCAAGCCTAGAGAGTTCTAACTTTCAGGGAAGAAAGTTAGTTCATAACTAATTCAAGAATTAGATCAATGCCGATTTTTTATTTTCGTTTTTCTTCATTGTTGAAATCGCTTGATTGTTAACATCGAATCCTGTAATTGAAGCCAGTGTGCGAATTAAACTTTTTAGCCGGGGGTAGTGGTGGTATAAAACGTAAGCATGGATTTCAACAGACAATATACATATATATATATACACATATACATTCATTTATGTAGTTCGTGAGTTTTAGGTGCAGGTTACAGAAAACGATAGCGAATGAATGATTAGGATACAGTGTACTCAGAGGAGAGGGAGGAGAGAGGAGGGAGACATGCAATCTAATTTTCCAAATTTGGGTTTCTAAAACAAACCAGTCATACTAAATCATTCACATTAAGCAACTTCATAAACATCAAAAAATAAATGGCTTCCAAATAGTCTTCTTAGCTGCTAGTAAAAGTTCATATGCCCACATCACTTCCATGAAAGTAGTTTTAACTTCTGCCAAATAAAAATGTTCCCCATTTTCTATCTAATGATAACTTCTAAGGGATTTATCCCTTACAAGGACTAAACATTTTTTTTCAGGGTGGGAAACTTTTTTGCCGGGGGGGGGGGAAATCTCTGGCATCCCCCCGCTAATTCGCACACTAATTGAAGCTCTTTCATATTGAAGAAAAAACTAAAATAAAAAAATAAGCATTGATCGAACTCTTGAATTGGTTATGAACTTTCTTCCCTGAAAGTTAGAACTCTCTAGGCTTGAATTTGTAGGAGCAGCATTGAAATTTCGTGCAACGATAAAAATACATTAGACACATACGGAGATAGTGCTGCCATCTTTTGTTGGAGATTGTTGCTTTAATTAAGCTTAAGAGTTTCCAGAATAAATTAACTGTATATTTTGGATTCTCTCTCCTCCTTCCCTCGATCATGCATGTGATAAACTCTTCCCGCGCTTTTTTGAACTATTTTTTTTTCTCCACCTTTTTCCCACTCCGTAATGTATCGCAACTATGGGTTCCCACATCTGCGACAATGCTGCATATTGCTTAGCTTGCAGTAGGGTCGTTGTATTGTGTTTGGTGACTCTCATTGGGACGTTCCTTGCAGGGACCGGACGAGCTTTGTTTTTTTGTTCGTTTCATCCCTTATTTTTATCAAAACGACATACCTATCTTTTAACAAGGAGGACGTAAAATTTGACGTGTTTGCGAGAGACGCCCTCACGGCAGCCGCGTCAGAATGGAAACAAGTATGGCTCGATCCCTCGTACTGGTATGCGACTTTGTCAAAGAGGGCGCCACGTGAACTATGAAGCGACTCTCAATCGCCGATTGTGCCTTGCTTTCGAGACTGGACTAGTGTGCATCACAATGCTGCGGCAATTGGGCATCGAACCCGAGACCTCTCGCACCTTAAGCGTTCATCACTGGGTTAAGTAGATACTCCGTTGCGAACAGTGCGTCCATTCGATTTCCTTCATACTTCCCAATACATTAAGTCTTCGGTTCTTTGGTAATTTCTCGACCTTGGTGAACCCAGATACCTTAGTCGCCATATTTTATTTTGTGTGTGTTTATTTTCACGTAATTCCAATGGTGTTTTTAAAGAGATCAAACCTAGATGTTATACATTTAGAAAAGAAGTTAGTTCTCGCCCATGTAAAGATTCTTGTCCTGTTCCACTTTGATTGGTATTTAAAATCATCACAAGATGTTTTTGCACTAGGAAGTGTTCGTTAATTTTACCATCTCCTTAAATTTGTATTCCATGCTGTTATTGTTTTTATTTTCACCTGTTTATTACCTGGCATTCCTCTTCTGTAGTTGGATTTTCTTTCTTTGTTGTTGGCCAACTGGGTTTACTGATCTTAATCCTTAAGAGGTTGCGTTAAATGTGTATATCATACGAAATATATGACTGACTTGAATTATTTTGTATCCTTATAAGCGTTTTTATATAGTAGTTTGTTCAAAACTGTATGGTTCTCACTCCCGACTTCCCCGTCACATATAAATGTAATGACTTTACACTTAATTAGTGCATAGTACGCGTGAAGAATCTTACAATGCTTTGAAAGCATGACTCACTTGGATCTAATATTCGAGTGGCTATTTTTTTTTTTTTTTTTTAAGTTCTTGATAAAAGTTTTTAAAACCTGAAAATTATTGCAGCAATAATGTGACTTTTAACTGCCAATCAAAATCTGCGTATTAATCTGACCTACGATAACATTCCAGCGGAATCCACGTTAACGCATTTTCCCTCTGGTGTCCAAGACGTAAGAGTGTGTGTGTGTAGTTGTAGTAAGACTATCTTCTAAGCAGAGGGAAAACTATGACAATACCGGCCAGACACGTGGGCAATGAGCCAGAGCCAAAAGCTTTTGTGCCAGGAAACAAGTCTGTGGTGAATATTTTCTCCTGTTTGTTGAAGCCTCCCGCACACTTTCGTCTTGCAAAGACTAAATCGACCTTTCCAGGGCTGCTTTTCAGAAAACGAAGCCGCCATTCCGTTAAAAGACGAGAAACAGATCAACATACAAGCAAACTTCAACGTTGCAACTGTAAAAAGGAATGTAGAAACAGAAGAAATCGTCCTGCATAATTTTCGTGCCTTTCTGTGAATGTTGCATTTTTTTGGTGGCTTGTTTTCACACGTTGACCGTATTTACATTTAGACACGAGCCATGTTTGTGAGTGGAATTCATGTATATTCAGGGACAAAAAAAAAAGTGGACCACCTTTATGTGCTTCTACAGTATTGTACAGAATGTTGTATAATTGACAACTAATGTACTACTACACTCTTCTGAGATTCCTTGTACTCTCCACAGTGTGGAGAGGCAGGAACAAGTCTGGTACGTACGTTCGTTAATCGTTTTAAGCGGTTCAAGTAGGAATGTTGGAATCTCTCAAGTAGGGTTGTTAATTTCCGGATAATTTAGTATCTCAGATCTGATTAATCCAGCTCATTGTTAGCATATCCGAAATCAGATTATTCTAATAATTTCATTATACGAATAATTATCCGGATAATGAGTAATCAAACATCATGTAGAATTAATTTCTTTTGAAATATCGCACTATTTTTTTTCGTTTCCCTGTCATTTTGACCATTCTTTGAGTAACTGTTCATTTGATTATTAAGATACGTATTCTTGCTTTTGCCTCGTAATTGCACACTCTGAATGATGATAAAATTATGTATGAATAATATGGTTCTTGGCCTTGTCGGCATTGTGTTCAGCCAGAAACAGAGACAAGTTCATCCCAATCGCGGGCTTTCCTTTTTCGTCTTAGCTTAACGATATTTTCTTCCTGAATCATGTCAAGAAGTTCTTCCCGTTTTTCTTTTCTCTTTAAACATCTTTAGAGTTGCATTCTTCAGTGTACAGTCTGAGTAACCCATGCCCCAGTCAGTTACTTTCTCTTTTCCAATAAGTTACATGTAATTTTTCCATCTTCCCGCTTCATAAGAATACGATTTTTGTTCTAAATATACACGAGATCACATTGATGTTTTTTTTTATTCGCGTTTGTCTTGTTTTGAGTCCTGAACAGAATTACAGTTTGCCTCCTCTTAACAATGGTATGGTCAGAACACATCTTCTGCGATCGGCGTCTACTTGTATCACAGTTATTTCCTTTCCCCGGTTTAACCTTAACTGGTGTGGAAAATAAATACATAGCCAACTATAATTTGTATTGTTTAGCAGCGTCAAGGGACGATTTAGCTTGGAAAATATAGGTCCAAACTTTGGTCTTGCAGTGCAGTCCAGATCATAACTGAAGATTTGCACAATTTTAGCACCCCCCCCCCCCCCGCCCAAAGAAAATGGTTCTATTTTAACTTCCCTTTGTCCGTGTGTTATAGAAGTTAGCGCCACGGTGAAAGCGGGTGGATAAAAAAAAATACGCTACTACCTTAATGCACATGAGTGAAGAAAGTTTTTAGATCCTTTGATAGCATATAGCGTTGAGCTATTGCTAACAATACAGACTCTTATTTTCCCACCCTGTCCGTCCGTGTCAAAATATATATCCTGAGCATATGTTGCCTCCTAGGTACCCTCGGAGACTTACTGATCGTTAGAATCGCAGCGTTCACTTGTTTCGGATTTAATAATAATAGTAATTTCTTCCTAAATGCTTGTCTTCTGTTTTAAACCGCTTGTCAGTAATACTAATAATAATAACCACCGGCGTTACAGACCGATAGGTCCTGAACATGCCCCAACGCCATCTGTCCGCGCTTGGTGAAACTGCGTCCACGTGAGTGACGGCAGTGTGATCAGCGTTGCGCGCCACCCAGCCACGAACAGGCGTATTAGGGTCTTTTTAGAGCGAGTTACCGTCACGTCTTTATTCACATGACTCTCCAGTTTTCCTCACGACGCTGGGTGGACGCCGAAAAGTGGACTCCCTAAAAATTACGTTCGCAGTTGGTTACATTGTGCTTTCTCTATACACAGCAAAATATGTATGTAATTGAGAATTTATTTGGCGCTGCGTGTAAACTCAGACATGCAAATCTATTCCCCTCCCCCAGGTAAGCGATGACATTTCGTGATAAGAAATTCACTCATAAAAATTGAAGCATGACATGTAACAGCACTAACTAATCAATTTAATTAAAAACATGTCGTGAAAACGCGTGCGTCAACTGTTTTTTATTTCCTCCGAAACTCGTCTTTTTTATACCACACCTTTCATCCATCATGCTTGCGTACTGTATAACGAAGGGAGAAGATATATTTTTAAAATACCGCGTCTTAGTTGCAGTCGCGTTTGGTCCTGTTTGTATGACAGCATCAGTGGCGCTGTAGCAGTAAACTAGAAGTCCAGGACAATTCCCGTAACGATTAATTTTTAGCACGGATGTTTAGACACTAAAAGCTTTGTAAATAGAAGTCAAGTAAACACTGAAAACAATATATTACAGTGTCGAAGTCAGTGGAAATGCATCCTGCAAATATAACGCGTCATTACAAAGTAAATAAGGGCTCAAACCCCACTGGGGTCTATTGAACGCAGTGGTTCAGACTTCAAAGCTCATTTTACCAAAAACTGTAGGTCCCGTCCTTAGCTCACCAACTCGTTTAGGACGTTAATAACAATTCATTCATTCACTCACTCACGAAGTAAATAACGGAAATTCTTAGTATATATCATTTTAGGAAATGAACTAATTTACGTTATTGTATTTTTAAAATGTTCTTTGAAGTTCAGTCATAAATTCACGTTTGAAATTTTGTTTGTGTGAAGGTTGAATTCCTTTTAAATTCATAGGAAACCAGCGTAGCTGAGAGTTGGTAGAACTTTGTGCTTTTTGTTTTTAGTGTGCGATTTTTGTGCCTGAAATTACAGTAGAACCGCGGTAATCCGACCTCCGATGGTTCGACTCCTCGCATAATCCAACTATGACGGAGGTATAGGAAATATGGCGGATTTCTGCGCTTGTTCTTGAACACTACGTATGTTGAATCAGTTAGCGTGACACTTAACCAGTGCGTTCTCGTGCTTCAGTGATTTTTTGACAAGGTGAACAGTTTGTTTTTTTATATTTTTGCTAATTGTTCTTAATTGTCAAATGAATTTCTTTGAAACTTTACTGTAATATAATATCTTTGCTCTGCTGACCATTTTCCGACCATGCTCTCAGTCCCAAAGGTGACGGATTAACGAGGTTCTACTGTAGGTTTATGGAGAGAAATCCCCAACGAAGACGATTAACTTCCATTCCAAGCAAGACGACATTTTGTAGTATTCTTTTTCCTGTTCGAACTTCACACCAGGAAACTGCCGGTATGGTAACTTCACGTAGGTCTTTCACGCATCCTTTCTCCTACCCTATCCCGGCCTGAGCCATTGATGTCTAAAATCCGCAGACTGCTGCGAGCGTTAACCATCTTGTAAGTTCATTTACGATTTCATCACACATTAGCGGTCAACATTACGCAAACGTGTGTAGCTCTCACTCAAATGGCTATCCTTAATAATAATAATAATAATTAATAATAATAATAAGGCTGTATGAGATACTGCATTTGTCTTTAAAAATGAATAAAACTTCCATAGAAATTATAAATATTGATCATGATAAGGTATGGTAATACATTTCTGAAGATCCACGCAAACTTCACGCTACCGCCAGGCTGCTAACGCTGTTTTGAAGACAGTGCCACGACCCCTTAGTATGATTGCTTTGGAGACCGTGTGACTG